>JAADWV010000775.1:0-13659 GCA_023336295.1 Pythium folliculosum
AGTATGGGACCTGTGTTCGGTGATTTTTGTCCATGGTCATTTTTCGTTTGTTGTATGGGAGGGGTCCGACGGAGGCCGAAAACGCGATCGTTAGCACAACCACCTCGTGGCAAATTGTGATTGGCGCATCATATCCAAACAGCATCGCGAAATTCGCAGTCGTTTTTTCAAAATTCATTTTGTTGGTCTGTTCGGTGATTTTTGTCCCGCACTTTAGCTTTCGCCATAAGTTGCAACACAGAGGAAGCGCATCCGTGGAAGTACGTTCTGGGAGATGTCTCCTCCAAGTGCGCACACATTGTCTTGTTCGTGGACGTATTGTCCGTCACCACCGCGCAGACAGTGAGGAACGGGTACTTGCAAGTCGCACGCTCAACGTCAACACCCAGGAACACGACGTCGTGTCCTACCTCTTGCTCGAGGAAGAGGGTCAGCTACCAGAGTGTTCACCATGTAGTTGATCACGGAGCCGCCATGTAGTTGATCACGGAGCCGCAATTCACGTCAGTCCATGCGCCGGTGGTGAGGGTCACCAACTTGCCTTCCTGTGCTCCGGTAGTGCGCCCAATGCATACTTCGTGCTCGTGGTTGAGAAGCGAGTTTCTTGTCGTCAGGCACCGACGTGGTTGGGTGGAGTAGCTGGATGGCCGCAGTGAGCAACGGTTGGAGGATGATGAGAGCGACAGCACCGTCTCGAAGACCCACTATGCAAGCGCGGAGTGGAAATCGAACGCCCCATCCGCCAACGCCGTGGGGAAATGGGTCGCGATCTTGGTCTTGAGACGCTTCGCGCAGTGATCCGACATGTGCTTTCGGATACGCTCGACGTGCGTGTAGCCAGGCGTGTGTATCGTCCGCTCACACATGCTACACACGACGGAGTTTCAAACACGACAACGTCATCCCACACAGGGTCACGCGGGCGGCCTCCCACGCGACGAGACGCGGGATACACGAGGGGGAGGGTAGCCGACGGACGGACAGGGATCGGGGACAAGACGGTGGACGACATTGTGGTTCCGCGGCGAAATGGGAATGACAGAACTTTGATCGGCTCATTAAGCGCGATTATTTGAGCACTTTACGCGTCGGTGCTGCGAGCCAACCAAAAGGACGGTTCAGTAGTTCTTTTGGCTCAGCTGAACATGCTTGGAGCCTGTAGAGCCGTCAAAAAGAGGCGGACCGCTTCTCGTATACTGTACACTACGCAAAAACGACGTGGTGCATCCTCGAGAGCCTCCTGAACCGCGGGGGACGCTGACCGTGGTGAACACGACTGCATGAACCATGGGAACGCATTGGTGGCTACCGAAGTCACCGCAGTGGCTGCAGGAGTGCTTCAGGAAGACCAGGAAAAACGCCAAATGTTAAATATGGTTGAAACAAAAATTTGGAAAGGGAGCAAATTTGGTATATGTAGACAATCCAGAGAGCCCAACACCCAAAACCTAAAATCCGCAAATCTTTCAATATCCACCGGCAGCAGTCAAAGGCTGGGTATTGCCGATCCCCAATTAGACAATAGATGATCACATTCAGCCTCTATATCCCATTCCCCATGAACACATCGACCCATTTCCCATGTTTCTCCGGTTTTCAAGATTCCACACCCCTTGTTGTGGCCTGTACAACCTCGGAGAATGTGTGCTAATATTTTGTACCAGTTTGCGTGCGTAACCTCATATAGCACACCTGAGTGATGGCTTGACGAATTCATTTGATTGTCCACTCCACAAAATGGAAGTTGGTATCGTTTTCATGTTGTCGGCACCATGCTCGGGGTGGATCTCTGTTTTCTGTGCGGCGCTGTGCTTGCGGTTGTGGAGGTGGTTGTTGAAAACACCGTTTGATGAAGCAAGGCGAGAGGCCCAGATTCGGAAGAGTACTTGGAAATGCTCCTGCATGTTCATGACTACGAGGCTGCTGCCGTGTCGACACATCGTCTATGTCCATCGCAACGAGGAACTCGAGGGTGCCTTTCAACCCGCACGGGGTATTGCCAACGCTGTCTTCTTCGCCGTACGACGGAACTGGCCGCTGAGCTTGAAGAGATTCCTGCGTACATCCCCAGCCTCGATGTGCGCGCCGCCCCATCACGATTCGCAGGCCACAGTCTTAGTCGTGACGAGGCGTTTCGAAGCCCGTGCGGCGACTGAGCGCTTGCAGCACCATCGCGGGGCTGACGATGCATCAGTACAAGATGGCGCTGTTGGTCGTTGAGAAGAGGCAAGACTATACCGTCCAAGGATCGGTGTCTGAGTTGCCCATGCTCTCGACTGGTAAACATCCCGTGACATCGCGCCCACACCCCATGACATCCTGCCGAACACCCTGTCGGACGCCGACGCCACGAACGCTACCCATGATCTTGCACAAAGTCGAGGAAGACAACGGAAGCAGTGTGCACCCCGGCGAAGATAACGACATACCGAGTGCGGAAAGCGACCGCCGTCACCAACGCAAAAATTGAAGAAGTAGATGCCAACTTGACAATCAAAGAAATATTCGCTGGCAGCGAAGAGAGCGACGAAAATACCAGTGATGTGGAGTCGACATCCTGTGACATGGGTGTAACGGGGTCTAGGTTACACGCCCCTCTAGGTTACATAAGTAGGATACATTGGGTACGGTAGTGTGGTCGAATTACCCTAAGTAAGGACTCAGGTCTATTAGCTTACGTAGGTAGGGTTTCCCTCCTGGGATAGGGGATGTTTACCCTAAAAAGAGGGAATCCTCCCCAAATACATGCAGTCTGTCTTTTACCTCGTGTGGTGCTTGTCGATCGGAATCGACTCGGAGCGACGGCTCAAGAAGAAGAAGCTTCCTCAGCACAAGGTGCTGTAACCGCGCACGGCCCGTTACATCTGGTAGCACTTGTAATCCTTCCAGCGCCGACATCGCCATGTCCGCTGCGGACGCTTCGATGGGCGTCTGCCCTGGTCCGTCACTGCGCGACCAGCATCGATACCTCGACGACGACCAATGGGACGCACTCAAGAAGTTGGAAGCGTTCAACGGGACGGAAGCCGTCGAGGATCTGCTGAACCAGGACCCAGAGGTCGTCGTTGCTCGAATCAACTTGCTCCGCGGTTACGAGATCGCTCTCGAGAAGCATGTCGTCGACGTGGTTTCGTCTCAAGTCGCGCCCGCGAAAATCTCCGCGCCTCCGCCTACGGTTACGTATCTGCAGCCTCCTGCTCCACCGACTCCCTCAGCGGCACCGAAACCGCTCCACGCCTCTGTGTCGTCGTTCGGCGCCGAAGACGGCGAGAACTTGGTGTTCTGGGCGCGCGAGAACGAGATCGCGATGGCGGCCGCCCGCATTGTTGATGAGCAACAGAAGATCGCCTTCGGCCTGTCGAACTTGAAAGGTCGGGTCAAGACGTGGGCGCTCACGTGCGAGACGACGCATCCTGGATACTTCTCCAGCTGGGACGGGATGGTCCGCCAGTTGAAGGAGGTGTTCCTCCTGCCTAACGTGGCGCACCGTCAACGCGCCGCGTTCCGCGCGTGCCACCAAGGCGACCGCGAGATACACGTCTACGTGCAAGAGCTGCGTCAACTCGTGGCGACCATGGCAGCCAATGTCCTCGCGGAAGACGTCAAGTTGGCGACGTTCATGGAGAACATGAAGGCCGGCCCGACCAAGGCAGCGGTGTTCTGCGGCGAGTGTACTACGCTTGAAGAAGCCTTCACGATCGCACTCCGCGAAGACTACATCCAGCGAATCTCGCGTGGCCTGTCCGCCAACCCCTCGGCTCCCGTTCCGAGTGCGTCGACGACATCGACGGCGCCATCGGCTGAGCCCATGGACCTGCCCACTATCGATCTCAGCGGTGTGGACCTCTCCACGTTCGACCTGAGCGCGATCGACGTCAACGCCCTCGGTGTGAAGTGCTTCACTTGCGACAAGTTCGGTCACTACCAACGCGATTGTCCCCGCAACCGCGGCCAGCGGTTCAGCTACCGCTCGCGTCGCGGACGCGGCCGTGGCCGAGGTCGCGGGCGCTCAGGGGCTGGGCGCGGCGACTACTCTGACGCATCTCAGGGAAACGTCCTTTCCCAGTAGATGCGGGGTGGTCTGCTGGGGCAGTAACAGGTCAACCTGTCGTGTCTGTTCTCGATACACGAGGGGGGGGATCTGGCCCCCCGAGAGGATCTCCTCTCGGC
Organism: Pythium folliculosum; assembly: GCA_023336295.1. Lineage (NCBI taxonomy): Eukaryota > Oomycota > Peronosporomycetes > Pythiales > Pythiaceae > Pythium > Pythium folliculosum. Next base: position 4,171 of record JAADWV010000775.1, read on the forward strand.
GACTGACAAGCAACGCGTAAGTGGCGACCTCGTCGTCGTCACTGCACAAGTGAAGGGCTACGCGCGTCCATTTAATATTCTGATAGACAGTGGTGCGACGCGCAATGGACGTAAGCAAAGTGTTGCTGAGAACAGCGCTTTGTTTGCACAAGCATGTGGACAAGATCGTGGCAAGATCTCAGTTCGTCTCGCCACCGGCATTGTGGCTCGAGTGGATCGAATCGAAGTCGACCTCCGTGTCGTGTTCAACGACTTCAACTCTGTTGAGCACTTCACGATGCTGGACATGGATGACCGATTCGATTTCATCCTCGGGATGCCGTGGTTGGAAACCCACGAGCCATGGATCGACTGGCGAACCAAGTCGATTGGAAGTTCCTCTCCAGGACAAAGCGAAGCTCAGACGCGTCATGAGCCCTCCTTCGCCCACCTCCAGGTGGCCTCTTCAGAAGACGACGCGGCGGTTTCCGCGTACTTTGTGGGAGTCATGGATGAGCTTCCACATCCAGCGAGTGTCAACTCCCCGAGCGAAAGTGCGACGCTCTTGGCGAGCCGCTTCGCTCCCGCTAAGGCCGGGTCTGCCGTGAAGCGCAGACGGCGACGACACTAGCTCCGCGAACGTCGCGTGAGGGCACAAGCCCCAGTCGGGTCACCGCAGGCGACGCCGGCTCTGCAGCACAACATCAGCGTCATTGACGCGAGGACAGGACTCCCGGTCGACTCTTCGTCGTTGGACCTGGCGCCTCTGCCCTCCTTCGAAGAGCTTGTGGAGCTCGAAGAGCTGTCGATGGACGAGTTCGCCCAGGAGTTGCAAGCGAACGCTATCGCTGAGATTGTCATCCTGCGCTCAGAGCGAGACATCGCTGAACTCAACTCCTCGTCGGTTATAGACGAGTCCGTCCGTACTCATCGAGTTCCGCCAAAAATTTGACTCCCGTCGCGGCTCAGCGATTTTGAAGAACCCGAATGATCGGTATTACCCATTGGTGAAGCGGTTTGCCGACACGTGTTTGAGCAAGAGCCCGCCGGCAGGTCTTCCGCCCGATCGAGGAGTTCGACACGAGATCAAACTCACGCCCGGCTCCACGTATGCGACGGTTCGCCAACGGGCCCTCCCGGCCGAGCAATCGGACTTTATCGATGAGTTCTTTGCCAAGAAGCTCAAGGACGGTCTTGTCCGAGAGAGTGTCTCTCCGCACAGCGCGCCGACGTTCTGCGTCAGGAAGCCGAACGGCAAGTTGAGGATCGTCCATGCGTACAGCAAGCTCAACGCGCAGACCGTTCCGGCTCAGACCCCGATCCCTCGGAAGGATGTGATCATCCATCGCATGTCCGGCGCGAAGAAGCTCAGTTCGCTCGACTTGGTCGATGGTTATTACCACGTGCTCATGGAGCAGGCGGATATTCCCAAGACCGCCGTCAGTACACCCCGTGGGATGGTGTGGGAGTGGCTGGTGATGCCACAGGGCTTGTCGAACACCCCAGCGACCTTCAATCGCTTGGTGACGGCGTTATTTCGCCCTTTGCGAGCATTCGCACAGACGTACTTCGACGACATCTATGTCCACACGAAGCCAGAGGCCGGTCGAGATCTCGACTCACTGCATGAAGAGCACCTTCGCGAAGTGCTGGAGTGTCTTGAAGAGCACAAGCTCTATGCCAACTTGGACAAGTGTATCTTCGGTGCAGATGAGATGCCAGTTTTGGGTTGTTTCGTCGGCGTCGACGGAGTCCGCGCAGACCCAGAGAAGATCAAGGCGATTGCCGAGTGGCCTTCGCCACAGTTGTTAAGGATCTTCGCCGGTGGCTGGGCCTCGTAAACTACTTGTATAGGTTCACGAAGAACTATGCCGACATGGCCCGTCCGCTGACGAAGCTCCTCAAGAACGATGTTGAGTGGTCGTGGGACGACGATGTAGAAGCTGCGTTCCAGCACATCAAGGAGAGTCTCCTAGAAGCACCTATCTTGGCGCTTCCGGACGACTCGAAGCCGTACAGCGTCGTGTGCGACGCCTGTGACTACGCTATCGGGTGTGCTCTACTCCAGCAGGATGACGAAGGTCACGAGAGAGTTGTCTCCTTTCAGTCCCGGCAACTCCAGGCTGCAGAGAAGAACTATCCAGTTCACGACAAGGAGTTGCTCGCGATGAAGTACGCGCTGGTGAAGTTCCGTGTTCACCTCCTCGGCTCACTGCCGTTTGTGGTGTATACCGACCATGCGTCACTTCGCACCGCGACTCAATCCCCGCACTTGTCGCCGCGGATGGCCCGCTGGTTGTCGTTCTTCTCTGAGTACAACTTTACTGTCGAGTACAAGCCGGGTCGGCTCGGGATGCTCTGTCTCGGCGTCCCGACTATGAGGTGAATCACATCACCTCTCTCGTCTCTGACGCTTACGAATTGATTCGTAACGCTTACAGCGCGGACCCCCTGTGCTCGGCCATCATCCGGGGCCTCCAAGAACCGTCTGCCGCGGCCTCGCTACCGCCTCGCTACCGCCACGAACTCGTGCACGGCTTCACCGATATCGGTTCACCGATGGTCTTTTGTGGTATGCCGTAAGTGACGGCAACGACGGTCGCATCGTGGTCCCTCATGATGAAGATCTACGCTACGTGCTGGCGTATGGCATGCACGATGCCCCCGGCGCAGGACATCTCGGGCGCGAGAAGACCTACTCGCTCCTTAACCAAACATTTTGGTGGCCCAAGATGTACAAGTGGGTGTCGCGATAGGTTCGCTCGTGTGAGGTTTGCCAACGCGCCAAGCCAGGCCCTCACACTCAGGCGCCGCTCCAGAGCCTCCCGGTTTCCAGCGATTGCTGGCGGTCGATCAGCCTCGACTTTTTCTTCAACTTGCCGAAAACGCCGGCCGGACACAATGGCGTCCTCGTGTTTGTGGACCGCCTATCCAAGATGGTTCATCTGGCCGCCGTCAGCGACACTTGTACGGGTCGCGACTGCGCCGCGATCTTCGTCGACACGGTTTTCCGTCATCACGGGCTTCCTAATTCCCTTGTCTCCGATCGTGATCCACGATTCACCAGTGACTTCTGGTCCGGTCTGTTCGAGATCCTCGGGTCGAAGCTCGACATGTCGACCACCGACCACCCCGAGACGGACGGCCAGACGGAACGCGCCAATCGCGTCGTCGAGGACATCCTCCGCGCGTATTGCGCCGAGCACCCGACATCGTGGAGCGACCATCTCGCTTTGGCTGAGTTCGCCATCAACAACAGCGTTCACGCATCGACCGGGCTCTCCCCCTTCTACGTCAACACGTTGCGCCACCCGGCGCTGCCTCTTTGCCTCATGGGGGGTTCTCAGGCTGGTGCGGGAGGGGCTCGGCAAATCGTTGCCTCCCAGTTGATGACGGTGAAAAACCAGCGGAGCGCCGCAAAGTGGATGACTTCCTTTCGACGCGCGTGAACGTCTTGACGCGCGTGCGTGATGCGATGACCGAGGCGCAAGATCGCCAGAAGGAACAAGCCGACAAGCAAGGTCGTAAAAATGCAAACGTGTATTCAGTTGGTGATTATGTACTTCTAAATACTAAGAATCTTTCTGAAGAGGCGGTCTCCAGATTCGGAAGCACCTAGCTCCTGCCGCGGTATATCGGCCCATTCCGTGTCGTCCACAAGAAAGGTACCGCGTACCGGTTGGACCGCCCAAGCTGGATGCGCACGCACCCCACGTTTTACGTCGGCTTGCTCAAGCCATACGTTGGAAGTACGGCGACTGAGGACGAGACCGAGAACGGTCACGAGAGCGCGAGCGGTCGCGAGAGCGCGAGCGCGACTGATCGCGGCCTGGACGTCGATCACGCGACCGAGACCGGGAACGAGACGAACGAGTCGACGGCGACTGACTCCGCGAGTGCGGGCGACGCGAACGATCGCGAGAACGGGCTCGCTGTGCCTCTCGTTCCGCGCGGAGCTCCGCCATCGCGCTCTCGAACATCCGCGTCTGACGCTCCATCTGCTCAAGCAGCAGCCGGCTCGGCTCGTCGGGCTGCCGAGGGCCGCCCCAGCGAGAAGGCGGATATCCGTATCCAACCCCCTCGTCTCGTGAAGACCAGCGATCCCACTCGCCAGCGACGAACTCGGATAACCCGCCGGCACGTGACGCTGGTATCGGATCGGCGGATGCGGTCGTTCGTACGACTCCTGCTGCGATGACGCGTACGCCGACGGCCTCGGGTAGTCGTGACGACGACTCGACGTATCGTACTCGTCGACGGCCGGGCCGGCCCATCCGCGCGCCTTCCCCGATGCGCGATAGTCGTGGAAATCTCCACTACCACGTGGAGGCGATCGTGGGCGGTCGTCGTAAGAACGGCGTTCTCGAGCTTCAGGTGAAGTGGCTCGGTTATCCGAGGAGCGCCAATTCCTGGGAGTTGGCTGAGCTGCGCCGATCTCGTTCGCGCGAGCGAGCGGGATCACCCCGTGTGGTTCCACTAGTGGAACCCTCCGCCTTGACTTGAGAAGATCCTCGCGACGAGCGCTCTGCCTCCCGCGGCATGTGACGCTTGATCGTCCGACGGCCGTGCCATGAGGTCACGATAGAGCCGGATGTCGGCTTCGACGCGCTCTTCGGCGACCAACTTGGCGTAGCGAAACGCTATAGCTCGCAGCTTCTTGACATCGCCGACGGTGTGCTTGGCGCTCGGGCGCTTGACGTCGACACGCTCCGTCTGGCGGACCCACGCCCAGAACCCCCTCTGATATTCGCGCGGATCTCCGCCCACCGGGAGAACGACCGGGATGCCGCGAAGGTTATTCGGTGTGTTCTGGTCGCGGTTGCGTCGATGCATCGATCAAAACGTGGCAGGTGTCATCACGCGGCCAGTTGTGGCCTCTGGACGAGTCATCACCAGCGAGAAGCCCTCGCCGAAGTCGAACTCCATGGTGTCGTCATGGATGATGATGGGCGCCGGCAGGCCCCCACGCTCCGGGCTGCCATCGCGTCCTCGCGGCATGAACGACCACACAGGAGTCCGGTGACTCTGCGCGGGAAGCGCGCTGGCGGGCGCAGATTGTTGAGGCGAGCGCGATCCCGCGGCCGAAGGTGTCGGTGCACCGCGCGGCGGATCCATCGGTTCGCGATCTCCGCAGTCGCTCAGCGCCAGGCGCTTTGGCGATTCGCTGACCTCGCCCTCTTCGACCTCGTCCGACTCCCAGGTGAACTCGACGTTGTCGTCAGACGAGCTCTCGTCCCTCCAGCGGTCGGACTCGGCGCTCGTCGCGCCGCGTGCTTCCCCGCGCGAAATCGGTTGTTGGCCGTACCCGTCCATCGCGCTTTGGGCGTCTGGGCGGTGTCGCCCGCGGTCTCTCGCATCTCGCGGGTGGGGCAGTTGGGACCCGTCCCACCGCGCGCCTCGGCGCGTGTTCTCTCTCGCGCTCCCTCAGAGCTAGCGGGTTATCCCGCGACGCTCTCGTCAAGAACTATCAAGTCAAGGAAAGGTTTGTAAAGGTTTGAGGGTGTAAGGTGTGTGCTTTTGAAGGTCGCCCCTGGACGATGAAGTTGCTGTACTGCGTCCACCGCAACGTCTGTGATTGCACTGGCACATATCGAATCAACCCGTCTATTCAAGACGTTGTTTGTGTAACGGGGTCTAGGTTACACGCCCCTCTAGGTTACATAAGTAGGATACATAGGGTACGGCAGTGTGGTCCACTTAGGGTCGAGATACCCTAAGTAAGGACTCAGGTCTATACGATTACGTACGTAGTGTTTCACTCTTGGGATAGGTAGGATATTAACCCTCGGAGGTTCCCAGAGGGAATCCTCCCCAAATAAAGGCAGTCTGTCTTTTACCTCGTGTGGTGCTCGTCGATCGGAATCGACTCGGAGCGACGGCTCAAGAAGACGAAGCTTTCTCAGCACAAGGTGCTGTAACGGCGCACGGCCCGTTACAGTTTGCCATCGCACAGATTGGACTTGTTGGCGCAAGTACCACTAGTACTGGTGTCTTCAACGAGCACGGTAGGATCATGCGATCATCCAAGATCTTTCAAGCCCGACTGCAGCTGAGGCTCGATGATGAAGACCAAACTGCTGTCGCTGCCTCCGCAGGCAGCGAGTACTGAGTCCTGAAGTTGACGTATACTCTCCTCTCCGCAGTGATGAAGGTTGTCAGCGGTCTCCAATGTCGGTGAATTCGACAGCACCGGAAAGCCCACCCACGCTTGTGTTCAGCCCATTTGACGGTGTTCGTGCTAACAACGCGTTCGGCACCCCTCCTAGTACAAGTCAAAGCGCCCATACGATAACATTTCTGGAGTATCGGAGTCCAACAGAGATTGCATCCGGCGCGCCGTCGTCGGACGACTTTCCAGGCCATATTGTCGAACTATAAGAAAAGAAACAACCTGCGTGTTTGCGACTTTACCATTCTGAATCCCTGGTGTACCAATGCATTGGGCTAGCATCGTCCTCATTCACGTTGCGAACTCTTCTGCGCTCGCGGAGCAGGTCGCTCAGACGACGCGATTCCGCAATTTGATTCACATGGTGGCAGTCTACCGTGTGTCGCTGGAGCGAAGCGGCGCTTGGCGAACCCAACTCAATGCCAAGCACCACCATCTCGAGACAAAACTTGAGATCTTCGAGCACACACATGCGCCGTACTACCATCTTGGCATACGACATAATTCGGTCTATACAACGCGAACTAAACGCCTGCGACTGGAATGAGCGCATGCGACGAAGGCTCTCGCGAAAATATACGACCCGACGCGCGAGCAGAACGACACTCATGGAGCATGAACACACTGTAAGCCACAGGATACCGAACACCTGCGCAAAGCATCATTTGTACCCCTGAGGCCGCAAATGCACGACAGATGAAGTCCGCTACGCGTATACGTCTGGGGTCGACAGGCCATGAAGCCATGGCATTGGGGTCTCACCGAGGGCACTGCGCAACATGTACGCGCAGAGGTGGCGCACTAGCCATTCAACGTGATTACACGAGTCCTCTCTGCATCTTGATACCTGAAACCACCACCACATTAGCACTCCACTAAGGGTCCGATACCTTCACGTTCGCCTTACCTCGTTGCGGAAGAAGTCGGGAGGGCAGAGAACGGTAGTGTCAAGGAGTGCCTCGATATCGCGCATTGCTTTATGCACCATGTCACCGATGTACTGCATGTTCGCTTTCCTGGAGTCTTCGAAAGTGGAGAACGACAGCAGACTCCAAAAAATCCGCGTTCCCGTCCGACGGGACAATGTGGGCCGACAAACTCCACGATTGATGACGCAACCACCAAAATCCCCCTTTTCTGTCTCCTGCAGCCCACTGACTGCGCGCACTTGACCCACTCCACAGCGCCACAGCAGTTAGCTTACCCGTTCGTCGTAGTCTACACGATATATTACAACTTCCAGCAGCACAACTTTCCAGCGCAGTTCATCGCACAACCCGGCATCAACATCGACAAGCCCGTCGATAGTGGATTGATCTTCGAGCTCCCAGACTAGTCCGCCATCTCAATCTACTCTCTCCCCGTCAGCTCCTCCTTCCTTGACTTTGGAACCGCGTCCTCTCCGCTCTAGATGACATGAAACACTCGAGGCTCCGGTCCGAGGATCACGAACGCGATCGATGGGCGTCGATACTGCGAGACGGTCAGCCTTCCGTGCTTCTTCAGCGCACGGTACCATGTCGCTTGCTTGTCCGAAGGCTTCGTTATATCGTCGCGAATGGCCTTGCACAGCATGCACGATGGTAACATATACCGAGAAATGACTGCGCGAGGGCGTTCACCCACACCAGCGAGCGCAGTGAGAAGTCGCGCTTGATCTCCTTGTTGAACTGCTCCACAGGGTTGTTTGTCTTGGCATAACCTGGAGGCGTCACGTAGCACTGCCATTGTGTAAATCTCCCGGCTATCCACTGCTGAGAGAATCGTCGCTCGAAATCGCTCAGCGCCGACTCGGTCTTCGATGCTTGGATCCGCGATACGCTGGTCAAGTCCACCTCCGATCGAGCGTAGTGCATGCGGTACACATACTTGAGGACATGCAGGCGCAGTGCCGTCGGGACTGAGCTGAGATACTTGCGCACATTCTACATGACGTGGAAGAAGCACACCAGGTGCCCTGGCGGAACGTGCTGGTTGAGATCTTGAGCCACAACGACTTCCAGAGCATTCCGTTGGGACACGTCTGCGTCGGCCATCGAGTGTCCGATCCTTGGGACTTTAACGGTTACCGTCTCGTAGAGCTGAAAAGTCTTTTGGAAGACCATCACGAGCTGCATCTGGCGCAAATCCGACACAATGAAGAATGCCACAGGATGGAACTGGCCACACACATCCGAGACGCCGATGACGATCGATGGGAAGCGAGCGGTGTTGAGATTGAACGTGGCATCAATGTGAAGCGGGTGATCTTCGGTGAACTCGAAGTTGCGTGGACTTCTTCGTAGCAAAGACCATGACGACGAGCTTCTCAGCGGAGCCGATGGTCAACTTTGGGTCGCCCGACTCGTTCGTCGGGAATCCAAAGCCCAAGGCAGCCGTCTCCGGTAGATCTGCATGTTACTGTCGACTCTTGAGCAGAGCTTCCATCGCGTCGAAATCGTTGTTGCCACCCAAGCAGAGTGTCCTGTAGTCGTAGGCGTAGTGGTGACGGGTCGCTGGAGCTCGACCGTGTTGGTAGTGATGAGGCCGGCGTCGATGATGGAGTTGAGAATTCGCTCTGGCTTTATCTTGAGCGCGACTATGTCACGGATGAATCGCTTCTTTGTGAAGTTCAGCTTGTTAGTTGGCTCGTCAGCTTCAGACGGGAGATGATGCCCGTGCTGCTCGAGAGGTCGCAGAGCGCTGTGCGCAAGCGCCTCCCACAAGCCCCACCCGCAACACTCGCCCACTTGGGAGAATTGCAGTTATAGAGGGCGCAGTGCATGGTGTGCTCGTCGTATCGGATCGGACACACTGAGCATCGGTCGTGCTGACTTTTTTTACTAGCGCTTCTGCAGGTCGATGAATGACTCCATCTCGACCTCGGGGCTGCCCCCCGACAGAAGACCCCAACAGTAGATCGGTTGCTCGGCCATTGCCGATGCTCAGATGCCGACATGACCTCCAACCGGTTTGCGCAGAGCGATTCGCACTGCGATTGAAGTGCACCTGTGTTGGAGCTTCGGCTGCGAGCCACTCGTTCGTGGACACTGGTGGCCCTCCCTTGGACACGTACACTCAGGAGGCTAGGGTGCTTTCGCCCAATCTAGAGCTCCGCCACTGGCTTTGTCGTGGGGAAGCTGTACGTCGCAGCTCATTCGGTGCATGAATCGATGCATGTCTGCGACCAGCGGCTAATTTCTGGAGATCTGGGGTATCCTCTGTAAAAGCTATCTTCGGCTATCTTCGGCCACAGAGGGCTGTTTCTCTGTGGCCGAAGATAAGCGATACATGTTGACGGGCACGTCGTGCCATCCAGATGGACTGGGGATGGGCGCAGAATCCTCCTCAAATCGGAACAT
>JAADWV010000776.1:0-13648 GCA_023336295.1 Pythium folliculosum
ACTACGTCGACTTTGACGGCGAGCTCCAGTGGGTGCGCGGCGCGGTGCCGCAGATCCAGATCGAGGTGGAGGACGACGGCGGCCACTACCCGCACCTAGAGGTCCCCGGGAAGGTGCTGCGCGCGGTTTCGGACCTGCTGGCGCTGAACAAGTAGGCAACGTGCGCAGAGAGAAGTACTAGGACCACTGGGAGTCCGTATATTCATTTGTATAGATACACATAAGCTTTACTCATCAGAACGCTTCCTTCGCCGGATGTCGAGGCGATGCGATCACATTGGGAGGCATGCGGCAACGCGAGGGCACGGCGCCACAAGGCACTCGACGGTTTGGAGCTCGCAGCGCTCGCCCTTGGCGCAGCGCGAGGCCGAGCACACGTCCGCGCAGTGCGGGTTCTGATTGTACAGGAAGCAGCGCTGCGAGCGGCCGCACTTCTTGGTGCAGCTCCGCGTGGTCGTCTTCTGTGGTACGCACGTCGGCACGGGCGGGCAGGGCGCCGCGATGCACTGCACCTGCTTGAGCGCACAGGTCTCCCCGTCGGCGCAGAAGCCCGGCGTACACGCAGGCGTGGACTGCGTTGGCGAGTCGACAGGGACGCACGCGGGCGTCGCCGGGCACGGCGCACGAATGCACTGCACTTGCTGGAGCACGCACTGCGTGCCGGACGCGCAGCGCACGTTGGCGCATGTGATGGTGGACGTCTCGGCGGTTGCGTTCACCGCGACACCAGTGGCGGTGGCCGACACAGCCATGAAGCCGAACGCCGCGATCGTGAACAGGTTCTGGAGGGTCTTCATCGCCGCTGGACCGATTGGAGAATGATCCACCGGGGGCTCTACAGTCCCAGAAGCGGGAGCAGGTCTTCTTGCTTCCTCCGAGAAGGCGACCCGAAAGCATGTGGGACGGGCGACTGGCCGCGCCTCCGCCCAGATTGAGCCGCAATTGGGTTCACCCTCTGGCGCCACAGAGCAGATCGCTCGCTCGCTCTGGCCACATGCGCAGCGTTCCGCCTCTGCAGAGGCACGCCGTGTTTTTCGAGGGTACAACGGACTTTTGGGCTCATGTTCAACGTGACACAGAGTGTTGCATTGTCGCCTAGGATTGTGGGGCTACACCTCCCAAATGTTCTGAACGGTCGGGATGATGCCGCCTGTGGGGAGGAAGATCTGGACTTGGTAGGGGCGCACGTCGCAGTCGCCGCTCTTGCAGACGCCAAAGCCGCTAAAGTCGCGCACGACGCAGCCCTGGACGGTGTACACGTAGCCCACGCCGTCGTCCTCGAGCGCAAGGTCCTGCACGCTGTGGATCTTGATGAAGCAGAGCCCGTCGGGGATGCTTACGTCGTAGTTGCGGCGCAGACCCAGCGCATTCGCGAGCAGCACCGAGTTGTCGGGCGTCACGGCCGTGTAGTGGACGGCCAGCGTGAAGATGCCGGGCATGGAAGTGAGCACGATCGTGAGCGTGAGCAGCAGGAGCAGCACGGGCAGCCTGTGTATTCTGGTGAGCGCCATGGTCTGGATTGGATGTGGATGATGTGGCTGGAGCTTGGAAAATGGGATAGTGAGCGCCGCGTGATTGCCTGCGACGAGGGCCGATGGTGCCAGCGCCACGCAGCCTCGTCGCAGGGCGGAGGAGGCGGAGCTTCAAGGTGTACCGTGCGGTCGGAAAGAAGCGGCGTGTCCGGCGTGTCTCTTTGGAGCCCATCAAACAGGTTTTTCATCGCAGCAAAGACGATATTTATCAAATGTTCCATTTAGAGGTGAAACGTGATAAAATAGATCAAAACACGACATACCCGACAGACGTTATACAGGAAGAAAGATAGTACGCACTACCTCTTTTTGTTAATTGAATGCCAGGGAGCTCTTCAAGTTCCACCTATCCTGGCGTTTGCCTATCGCTCTCCGTCAATCCAGCCACGCGATGCTCTCGACGCGCAGCGTGCCGGTCCACGGCTGCGAGAACACACGGATCTCGAAAGGCGCGACGCGGCAGCCGGCGTACGCGCCCGCACAGGCGCCCAGCGCGCGCGGCGAGTCGGCAAAGTCCACGGGGCACGCGTTCACGTCGAAGCGGTAGTTGACGCCGGCGACGACCTGCTGGTGAACGCGCAGCACGTCGCGCACGCACACGGGCTTGTGGATGGTCGCGGCGTAGTTCTTGCGGTCGCTCAGCGCCTGGAGCAGCAGCGCGGTCGTGTCGGCGCTCACCGGCGTCTCGCACCAGCTGCCGGGACGGCAGTTTTCGTCTCCATTGGCCGCCAGCGACAGCGCGAGCGCGACTCGCATGGCCGCCGATGTGAGCATCTCGGTATCTTTCGAAAAGTGAGAGGCTGCTGAGGACCACGCGGAGGAACGATTGTGGGAAGAGGCGCTGCATGCAGGCCATCAAGTAACTAACTATGTGTGAAAAGAAGTGATCAGAATGCGGCGGGAGATTCTAAACAGTTGCAAAGGTGTACGTTGATTCAGGTCCTGGGGGTTGTTTATACATATACGCCGGTCGGGATGTCTTTTTCTCCCGGGTGCGGGCGGCGGCGGTATCTTTCGCTTAGTTTGATGAGCCGAGGAAGCGGATGCTGTCGACGCGGTACGTGTTGGTCCACGGCTGCGCGAACACGCTGACTTCCCAGAGCGCCGGCGCCTTGCAAATGTCTTCGTTGCAGCGCCCGAGCGCCTCGGCGAACGTCTGCGAGCAGCCTTCGACGTTGAACCGGTAGTTGATGCCCGACACGACCTGCACCATGACCTTCTTGACGTCCAGGATGCAGATCGGGCGGCCGACGGCCTCGGCGTAGTTGGTGCGGTTCACCATGGCCCTCATGAGGTCCTCGACGTTGCGCGGGGCCACCGTGTCCTCGCGCACGGCGCCGAACGGAATGACCGTGCCTGGCGCCGTGGTGTTGCTGTTGGGCGCCGTTGTGTTGTCGGCGGCGTGCGCGCCGACCGCGAGCAGCGCCGCGGCGCCGAAGAGAGTCTTGAGCATGTTCATGTGTGTGTGGGGGAAGTTCGCGAATGGCTAGTGTGGGAAATCGTGGCGCTTGGAGGAATCACGGGTCACAATCACCCACCGCACTTGGGTCTGTGGGAAAGCATCCGGTTCCGCTGCGTGACTCGCATTTCCACGGAAACCCACAAACGCGCCATGTGCGTTTGGCATGGGCCGATGGGCTATCGCGCACGGCAGGTGGTCGGCGCGATACAAACAGCAAGTGAGCTCAAATGCGAAGAGCTACAGGGGCTCACCAGCTGGCGTTGGCGAACGCACGGCAACATAGGAAGGTCTCTGATCCAAGCACCTGATAAGTCTGATACCAGGGGCTGTTCGTATGTCAGCATCTCTGAGTCGATTGAACTGGCTAGTCAACTAGTGGGTGCTCTACCAGGTTAGCCGGCCCCACGGTGACACACCCCACGAGAACGTGATGGATCGGGATTCGTTGTGTGGGCGCCACAGTGCCGGTCGATCGCGAACGTGTGGTTCACGGCGAACGCGGAAGCCGAGCGTCGCGGTGGGTGACCGTCGTTCCTCTCCCTACGGCGCTCGCCAGCCACAGCGTCAAGTCCGCCTTGATCAGGCATCGCACGACTCATGAGACGGAAGAGGAGGCGCACTCGGCCGTCGGTGGTCAGTCGTGGATGCCGTTCCTGAAGTCACAATCGACCTACTGCGAGCAGTGGATTCGCCACACTACAGTACAGTAGCGCTTCGATCGCCCAGGATACATACACGTGACGCTGACTTTTAGGATGGCCTCAAAACGGAAAAGGACCGCACCATCTCCCGTGAACAGTTTGCTCGCTCCCGCGTCCGCTTGCCATAGTGCCCACCATGAAGTTGCTATGAACAATCGCTCAATCTGTTCTCCACAGAACGTGTCCGAGTACGCCTGAGCACGGCTGAATGAGTCCGGTATGCTTTGTGCTGCGACCGTGCGGACTGCGCGGGGGTAAACTGCAGGCGCACGCAGTTTCGCCACACACACACGGGGCGCTTTCTACACGACAGCGGAAGCAGCAGAATAAGAGGTCCGACGGGAACGATCCACTGTATCCACCGTAATTTTCGGCTTCAGCACACTTCACAATCGACAGGAGTCGAATGTATCAATTCCTAAAAGTCTTTTCAACCAGTGCATACATACCCACACGGTGTGGGTACCGGTATGTATGCACTGGTTGAAAAGACTTTTAGGAATTGATATATATATTCGACTCCTGTCGATTGTGAAGTGTGGGCCACACCTGCGGCGATGACGTTGTTATGTCAATTGAGAGGTTGCTGGAGCTCCACCGTCAAGGTAACCGTTGTCCTCCATGGCACTCTTCACAGTGCGATTGAGTCGCGGTCCACTGGAATACCGGAGTCTGGCGAAGTGCCACCACCTCTGTGGGTGACCGCTGTCCCCATTCTACGACTTGCCCTCCGCCCCGCAAGTGGTGCCAGCCTGCCAGGGTCATTGCGACAGCCATCATCAGCGCTCCGGATTCGTCGATGCCGTCATCCACAGGCGTCACCACGAGCTACACGCCACCTGGGGCGGTCCAGTATGCCGTCCACGTCGACCCGATCTCCACCGTCTACCCACACGACGGCAACGTCGTGTGCGTGGACAAGTGGGAGACAGGACTCTGCGACTGCCTCGACTCGTGTGCCAACTGCTGCGCGGTCTGGGCCCTCCCGTGCGTCTCGCTCGCGCAGGTCTCGCAGCGCATAGGCTGGGCCAAGTACTGGTATGTGTTGGTCGGCCTGCTCGCGCTGTACCTCGTCGGGCTGCTCGTCTCGTTCGTCGTGCTCGAGGAGTGTACCACACGTACTGGTTTGACCCGGACCTCTTCGACTCCGACAACTACAAAGCAATGGAGGTCACCACGCGTACTGTCGTGTCCGGTCGGTACCCTTACCAGCGGGTCGTCCAGAAAGACGAGTACAGCTTTGAAGTCGACGCGCTCGTGGTCGTCGGTCAAGCCGTGCAACTTGCTCTAAGCCTCTTCACGTTCCTCACCTCCCTAGCGGGGCTCGTGATGATCGCCATCACCTGGACACTGCGGTCGCGCATCCGCTCGCTCTTCAACATCCCCGGCTCGTGCTTCGGCGACTGCCTCGCGTCGTGCTGCTGCTCGTGCTGCGCGATCGCGCAGATGGCCACACACGTCAAGTCGTACAAGTACGGCAGCTGCAACCTCGGGCCTGTCGACACGCTGCCCGCCTTCCTGCCGCAGTAGTTCAATCCCCTTGTGTGCACTCCTATAGTTGTACTGAGAGGCAAGCATCCTGCATCGACTGGCCTATCACGACGGAAACGTCAGAGATGTCTCGACCGTGGAGGTAGTGACGACAAGACGCCTTGATACACAGCAACTGGCGCAGAGGTCGCGAAATCACGTCTTCTGGAAAGGTCACCGAGAGGCCCAGGGCGATTAATCAATACACTAACTACGCCGTACAGCTACACCGGAACTGGGGTCATTGGGTCTGGCAGCGATTCATCACAACGACACTTTGGCGGGTTCGGTCGGTCAGGAGCTGTGTCCATCGAGGACAGAATCCGCACGCTCGCTTTTAGGCGCCTTTAGGCGAGCGTGCGGATTCTGTCTTCGATGGACACAACAATTAGAATTGTTCATCTCAGAGTGCTCTATGGACCTCATCTCATATATCCGTTTTCAGAGGCTCGAAACCATACAAAACCGAAGATATCCATCGTGTAATCCAGTTCAAAAATGTGTTCATAGAGGCTAATAGGTGCAGGAGATGGCTACAGTAGCACTCCCGCCGTTGGACACAAATCCAGTATTAGTCTTGACCAACGCCACCCATGTCCAGCATGCGCCTACTGTACTGGCACCGTACGCAACCCGAAGGACACCACTGGACGCTACAGTACGAGGTCCAGGTTCGTCCTGCTCATTCTACGAGTTGCACTCCACCGCTCAACTCGCTTTCAAGCCTCTCAAGCCTCTCCATCACCATGAACGCCTCCGCGCCGTCGCCCACCAAGCACGTAACCGTGAGCTACACGCCGCCCGTGGCGGCCCAGTACGTCGCCCACGTCGAGCCAAGCTACACCGTCCAGGTCAATGGCAACGCGACCGTGGACCAGTCCAATGTCGTCCGTGTGGACAAGTGGGAGATGGGGCTCTGCGGTTGCTTCAGCTCGTGCGTCAACTGCTGCATGGTCTGGTGCCTGCCGTGCGTCTCGCTCGCGCAGATCTCGCAGCGCATCGGCTGGGCCAAGTACTGGCACGTGCTGTTCGCGCTGCTGGACCTCTACTTCGCCGAGCTCTTCCTCACACGCTTCGTGTTCGCGTCGACCTACCACACGTACTGGTACGACTACAGCACATACAACTTTGACGACTACCGCCGCGAGCACCGATCGTCCTCGTGGTCGAGCTCGTGGGGATCCTCCTACTATGATTCGTACGACGACGACACGCTCTACATCGCGTTCGTGATTGGTATCGTTCTGGCCCTGATCATCAGCTTCTGCACGTTCCTCGGGTCGCTCACGGGGCTCGTGCTCATCTTCGTCACCTGGGCGCTCCGCTCGCGCGTCCGTTCTCTCTTCAACATCCCCGGCTCGTGCTGCGGCGACTGCTTCGCCTCGTTCTGCTGCTCGTGCTGCACGGTCGCGCAGATGGCCACGCACATCAAGACATATAAGAAGGGCGACTGCAACTTTGGCCCCGTGGACACGCTCCCGGCGTTTCTGCCCCAGTAGTTGACCTCCGTACGGCTGCTGCAACACGTCGAGCCAAGCCTCTAAGAATCAAACCCCTGCAAAACGTCACTAGACGCAACCAAGTGCCCCACTAAATAAGAACGATACTGTCGAACTTAGCAAGACAAGGAATATATCACGGTGAGCGTACATGATGAGCCCCTCTTCATGTGCTATACTGTACTAGTAGCCATCAACACAATGCACAGTCAAAAAGCGATACTCGATTTGAAACGCATCTCGTCGCGGGAAACAAGTGCTATGCCTCGAACGAAGTAGTCCTACGTCGGGAACCGACTACGGCAAGAACGCCGGGAGAGTGTCCACTGGACCGACGTTGCACGGGCGGCCCTTGGACGTCTGAAGGTGCGTGGCCATCTGCGCGATCGTGCAGCACGTGCAGCACACCGAAGCGAAGCCGTCGACAAAACACGAGCTGGGGAGGTCGAGGACTGAGCGCAGACGAACTCGCAGCGCCCAGGTAAGGACCACCATCACCCAGCCCGTGACCGAGCCCAGGAACGTGAACGCTCCGACGTTCATGCCGTAGTCCCACATGCTGAAGTGGAACCAATAGGTGCGGAAGCTCCCGACGATCACGCTCACATAGTCGACGAAGTCGAACGGCCACGTGTCGAACCAGAAGGAGAAGTACAATCCCGTGACACGCGAGGCCGCGAGCTCGGCGAAGTACATGGCCACGAAGGCGCACAGTGCGATCGCGTAACTGGCCCAGCCGACGCGCTGCGAGATCTGGGCGAGCGGCACGCAGGGCACACACCAGACCATGAGGAAGATGGGTGGCGAGCTTAAGCAGCTGAAGAGACCGGTCTCCCACTCGTCGTGGCGGATGATGTCGACGACCTCGGGCTCCTGAGCATCGTGAGCCTTGTGCTGGGCCGCCACCGTTGGCGCCATGGTCTGTGTCTTCGTCGAGAGCGCTCCAACCGGCTCCATCTTGTATGTCGACGTGGTGGTGACAACGCTTGCTGGACGAAATGGAAATGAACCTACACTTGCGCGATCTCTAAGCCCGGGCATCACGACAAATCGAGCAAAGCCCCACCATGGATTAGATGAGGGTGCGACAGTAGTACACTGTGAGTCGTTTCCACTCCGATCTGCGCAGATTTAGGTTCACTCCACTCACTCCCGCTCAGACAAGCAACTCAAACATGGTTCTCGGATGCAGCCAATCAGAGCAGTCCAACGACTCTCTCCATTCGGACGAATGGGAACGCCGCAACTCGTAGGGAGGAGACGCAGTTCGCAATCTCAGCCTCTCGGACATCTTGGGCCTTGTAAGCTTACTGGGTTGCCAGCGTCGGCGTCAACGTCTTCGCCTTCATCGAGGGCACTCCGTTCGGTTCCATCTAGTACTTCGCGGACGATACTTGCTTGGCGACGGTCAAAATGAATTGTGCTGGACGATCTCCAAGCCACGGTGTCGTCGCTACCGATAAGCGGGAGCGGAGCTGAGCACATTCGAAGCTCGAGCATGATATGAACCGCGCACAAGCACGAATGGGTGCGTTAGCAGCGTGGTACGCGTGCCGGCCGGCCCAGCCTCGCCAGACATCGGAGTAGTACTGAGCCATGACGGTTTCAGATAGAGCCGCCATCCACGCGATTTGGATGAGGCCGCCGCTCTCTGTGGCTGGTGCTCCTCTGTTCCGTGTGTGTGTTAGCGCAGTGAGAAGAAGAGCACACAATATCCGTTTGGTCGGCATGGGAAACCTGCAGCCATGTTCGTCGAGCCTGGACAGTATATTGTGGGCGATGGATCGTATCGACTAAAAATGGTCGTCGCCAGCGCGAGGCCATTGCTTGACTTGAAGTTGAGGTCTATCAAAGTGCTCAAAAGACTTGCGACGGAATGGCACTGGATGGAACCATGAGAGCCACAATTTGGTGTATCCAGTCGGAGTGGATCCTCCGCCGCTCCGATTCCCAAGAATGTGCACACCCACACTCACAGGTATTACGGTCTCAGTCATGCCGTGTCGGAGCACAGGCCATCCATACTGGGTGCTGAGGAACAATCAAAGTACCCATGCCATTCGCCCACGTTCCTTGAAGCGAACGAAGGCCTCATAAACGAACCTCAAGTAGCGATTCAATGGTTGTATTCCGACGTGGCCTGGTGTCACGTACTGATACCAGTCCTCATTTCCTCATTTCCGTCGTCCCTACACGATACCACGAGAGAAAGCAGCGAGACTGCCTCCAAGGCAACATGAACACCTGGCGTTTTACCCAAGCGAACATGTCCACCAAGTCGTCGTTCTCAGTGCCCATCACGACGGCGTACCCTGCTCCGCCGAGCGGACTCTTGGTGCACGATGCTATCAATAACCATGGCGACGCGATTCGAGAAGGCGCCTGGGAGACCGGGCTCTTCTGTTGCCTCGACACCAACTTCGCTGCGCTGCTCAACGCCTTTATGGGCTGGTGCTTGCCGTGCGTGACAATCGCGCAGGTTTCGCACCGCTTGGGAACCGTCAACTACTGGGCAATGTTGCTCCTCCTCCTCGTTCTCTACGCCGGCGAGCGCGTTGTGAACCACTACAGCCGCTGGGACCGACGCGAGACCTCGTACCTGTCGCTACTCGCCGACTATAGCATCAACAAAGCCTACACATCCATCACCTCCGACGAGCTCCACCCGGAGAACATCTATTTGCTGTACACCACACTCGGTATCCACTTTGGGTGCGGATTGTGGGCGTTCGTCGGCATCGTTCCGGGCATCGCGATGGCCATTGCAACGTGGGTGCTGCGGTCGCAGACGCGTTCGCGCTTCCGTGTCCCTGGCTCGCTCTGCCTTGATGGAGTCGTGGCGCTCTTCTGCTCGTGCTGTGGGGTTGCGCAACTCGCGGTCCATCTCCGGATCCCCAAGCGTCGTGCGTGCAACATCGGCCCCGTCGACACGCTCTCAGCGTTCCAGTAATTTTCGCGAGCCATTCTTGTGGGCTCCGCACAGCTCAGAGTGAGTCTAGCTCGTGGAGATTCAACAGCCAGTGACAGACGGTGAGACTGCCGTGGCGAGGCCAGGAATCGAGTAACTTCCTTCATCCCGTCCCGAGGGGTTGCGAGCCGCCGCCGGCTGGTGGCGATGGTGCGAGAAACCGGGCTCAGTCACTTGTTTCCAAGATGGATATATTTTTGATGAGATGTGTCTCACGTCGAAACGTGGATCCCAAAAGTATCATTTATCATAGGTATGTGATATCTCTCTTTACGAATTCTGTTCTTCTGACCCAAATTTCAATCGAATTGTGCAGTCTATAAAATGTTGTATACACCATACAATTTCTTCTTCGAATAGTTCTTTAGCTGAGATCCCATTCACCACTGGCGGAGCCACCCGTCTGCCCCTGGAGGCGGCCGCGCGACAACAGAGAGCGCCAGATCGAGACTCATTCCACAACTTACCCGCCCCACGCCACATCAAGTCGCTCGACATGAAGCCCTCGTCGTCCACGCCCGTCAAGTCCTCGATCGACAAGTCGCACTCGATCCCGATCGTCACGCAGTACGCCGAGCCAGGCGCCACGGACCATGCCGCAGTGGCCGTGGAGATCGCGGGTGATTCCAGCGGCAGCGACAGCGATATCAACGCCATCCGTGTGGGTGCCTGGGAGACCGGGCTCTTCTGCTGCCTCGGCGCGAGTGTCGGTCTCTGGGTCAACACGTGCCTCGCGTGGTGCCTGCCGTGCGTCTCGTTCGCGCAGATCACGCACCGCCTCGGGCTGGCCAAGTTCTGGATCGTTTTGATCGTGTTCACACTGCTCGTGGTCGCCGACTGGGTTCTCTTGACGCAATTTCTGGCGGAGGATGCCTCGTCGTCGCTCATGTGGCAGCTCGCGGTTTTCGCGATCAACAAGATCTACACGGCGGCAACCTCCGAGGAGCTCCACGTCGAGAACCTGTACCTCCAAGACACGGAGCTCTTTGTCTTCGTGAGCACCGGTATGTGGGCGTTCGCTGGCGTCGGCACGGGCGCGCTGATGATCGTGTTGGCCTGGGTGCTGCGCACGCGCGTGCGCACTCGGTTTGGCATCCCGGGCTCGTGCTGCCTCGACGGACTCGCGGCGTTCTTCTGCTCGTGCTGCTCGGTCTCGCAGCTGGCCACGCATCTGAAGATCCACAAGAAGCGTAAGATCAACATCGGCCCGGCCGACACACTCCCGCCGTTCCCGTTGCAGTGAGGGAAAATCGCGGCCACGCGACTTTGTACATACATCACCATCCGTTCTAGCGCTCAGCTTTCCATAATCGAAGGGGTCGTTTGTCTGTTCTCCAGTGGGTGCTTCGTGTGTTTTGGAACGAGGGTGAGAATCCAGAGCTCTCCCCGATGATGAAAGCTTTGGGGCCCCCATTGGGGGCCCGGGACGCCCCCAACGGGGGCAATGCGGCGAGTCGCCATTGGATTGACTCAAGATCTTGTTTTGCAAGACGCACGCACATTGCTTATATTCCTACCAAAGGTGGGTGTACTCCAATCCTCGGAACAGGATCGGGGTGGTTCAATATCCTTCTTGACAAGGATCCGTTCTTACACGCGCGAGTACACCACACCGAGCGCATCGACTTCGTCACCCGCGCGGCCGTGGAAGCCCGCGATCTGGAAACCCGACGGCGCCGTGTACACCACCTTGCTGCTCGTCGTCGCACCGTTCGCGACCGTGCGGCCCGTGTTGGTCGTGAACTTGGCGTAGAACACGCGCGTGTTACCGTCCTTCTGCGCCGTGTGGATCTCCACCGAGGTCAGGTACTCACCGGCGTTCAGCGTGAGCGTCTGGTCCGAGCCACCCGAGCCACCGTGCGAGAGCGTCTGGCCACCGATCACGATCTTCACAGCGTCCACGCGCTTGGAGCCGCGCACCGTGACGGACGTGGGCTTGACGCCAGCCGGAACAAGGTTGACGTCCGTGAAGGGTGTGCCGTTCGGGCCGCCGAACGCGTTGCTCTGGCGCAGCGCCGGGTTCAACGTCCAGCTGAACGTGGACGAGATCGGCGCGTGGTCCGAGAGCTGCTTGCCGTTGGCGTCCGCGAACTGGGCCTCTTCCGTGTTGTAGTTGAGCAGGTTGAGCTGGAGCAGGTTGTTGCCGCGGAAAAAGATCTTGTCCACGACCTCGCAGTCGTTCGTGAGCTGGTCGATGTTGCACACAAGTGCGTCAGCGCCGGCCGCCGGCGGGTTGCCCTTGCGCACATACGAGATCCACGCGTCCGTGGCGTTGAGACGCGCCGAGACCTCGCGGATGTTGTCGAGCGCACGCGTGTAGCGCGTGTTGGTGTCGCCAAAGATCAGAATCGCCTGGTCCTTCGAATTGGCCAGCGCGTAGTCGATCACCTGGTTGATGTTGGCGCCGCGCGCGACCTCGTCCGCGTCCGTGGTGCCGGCATCCGCGTGGAGGTTGTACACATCGACAAACACGCCGTCCGCGAGCTGCACCTGGACACGCGTGAAGCCCTTGGGCGTGAGGCAGTCGGCCGACTCAAACGTACTGCAAGTACCCCACTTGACGCGTTCGGTGTCGGTGATCGCGGTGAACGGGAAGTTGGAGAGCGTGTTGAGACCACTTCCAAAGGGCACGCCGCCGCTCGTGGCCGTGCGGTACGCGTGGTTGTCGTTGGCGTACAGCGTCGCATGGTAGTTGAAGTCCTCCTGGACGTTGATGATGTCGAACTTGCTCAGGCGCTTGGCCAACTCGGCGGTGTTCGCGGCCGGGTTACCGCTCGAGATGATCGCTGGCAGGCCAGCGACGTTGGCCGCGAGGACCGTGAACTGGCCGGCTTCCTGGAGAGAGCGGAGCATGGTGGCTGGGTGGCGGGGCGGGGGAGGTACTTGCGGCTTGCGAGGCGAATTCGGAAGTGAGGGATTGATCTTTTGGCGTCGTGGCGCTGGTCAGCGAGCGACCGGCTCAGCTTGGCGGCTTCCGTCCATCCTTGGGGGCACTCCCCCAAGTTGAACGCCCGCTCCCTCTCAGTAAGCCACTGTGGAGAGGTGTCATTCTTGTGGATAAGTTGCGACACCGAAGGCATCAGCGCCCTCGGGACCCGCGAGTAACAGTGTTACAAGTGGGCTGGTCCACTAGCTGGATCCTTGAAGATGCGGTTCCATGATGCAAGTAACGCCATTTATCGATAGTTTAGAGCGGGTATGCTTATTCAAAGACCACTTAGAATCGAATGTACTGGACAAGTATGTCCGAGTGCCCATCGAAATTATGTATGAGAGGTTTCTAGAGGTGTATAGCCCGGCCAACATGACCAGTCCGTGACACACACATCAGCCATCACTTCTAAACATGTTTTGGAATGGTAATCATGATTCTAGTGATCCCCAGTCAGCAAGATCCCCGGGATCATGAAACGAGCTTGGCGTTTCAGATCTCCACGAACGGCCCACTGCAACAAAGACTCTAAAAGCATCCACACAAACATTCCACATCAGTGCGTTTGCATACAGTACTGTATTGAATCTGGGCGGAAGGGAGACGGACAGCCCTTGAAGCTGCGTGGCTGCCATGCTTGGGTTACAGCCTGGGCCCCGGAATTCCAGAGTCCAGGGTCCGACCCTGGGGCATGTGCAGTTGAACATGGTCCTTCGAGGCCTCTTCCCCTGGGCATGCTCTCTGGCAGCATTCGCAGATTCTCCCGGGTGCTGGCGACGACGTTTCGCACAAGACGTCTCCAGTGTACTGTACACTGTACACTGTACAGTACTTATCACTCGCCTGAAGGAACAAACCACGAACCCTGTTCCGCAGCAGTGCGCCTGAGTCAGACCCTGACAGGCGCGTTGCCGCGTGGAGAATCGTTGCCAGCACTTCAAACGACCTGGATAGAAGTGGACGCCTGGAGCGAGATTCCATGCTGCCGCGTGAATCTTGAGGCGAGAGAACGGGGGGGGGGGGG
>JAADWV010000777.1:0-13644 GCA_023336295.1 Pythium folliculosum
GACCCACGAGCGAGTCGCCAAGCTAAATAAACAGCGGTAGATGGTCTCATGTGTGCTGTTCATCGGCATCGCAAATGACGCTAGAACGCGGATGCGCAGGCGTTGACGCGTTCTACAAGGATAGAATAGCTCTCTTCTAGACCAAATGGAACTGATTCGCCTCGCACCGTACTGCCGTTCGGCTCGCGTGGCCGACGTCGCCGATTGGAGCAGTGACCTCGACGCGCATATAATGTTAAATCGCGGCTGGCCTGTTTTACCGTCGAATGCCGGTGTCAGGACCGGCATTCCACCGCAAAACAGCGATAAACCCGGCAGCCATCGATTTGTAGCCGATTAGCAAATGGGAGTCCAAACCAGGGTATGATTTTCAGAAAGGGGTCCAGTTGTATTTATATATCCTAAATCGGGTTAGTGTGTCGTATATAAGCCTCTAATACGGTGGATTATCCATTTTGCCAAAATCGGTGAATAGCACAATATCCAGTGTATCCAGTATTCAGTGTTTCGGTGCCTTCGAATGAGCCGTGGGGCAAGGTCGTTGTGGGTACACGAATACTCGTAGCGGCCCAGTGCGAGTTTCCGTGCACCCACAATTCATGCGTGCGATGGTGCCGACATGCGCCGGGCGCCAAATGTCGCGGTGAGGCCGGGGCTGGTTGCCGCGGCTAGCGTCTGAAGCGAGCAGATAACACTGGGTGGGTCTGAACCTCACGATTCCAGTTTAGTGTACTAGCCCGCATGTGGTTGGAGAGAGTTAGAATCAACTATTATATAGCACAGGCAATGGAACCGGCATCCAAGTCTGCTGTCACGTTCATTCTCGTGGCGATCTTACTACGTTCCTACTTGAGCACGGCGACGTCGTCGACGCCGCGCAGCAGGAAATTGCGCACCGCCACGGGCACCGACACCTGGCCCTCGCATTGGTGCTCCTCGTCAGTCGGCTCCACTTGCGCGCCGGCGACAAACAGGTTCAAGCGGTCCTCCAGCGTCTTGTGGATCGTGGCGGGGCTGGAGAAGAGCCGCTCGGTGGACGATGGCAGCGGTGGGAGGATCTTGAGCTGCTCGCAGAGCGCGCACGGCTCGATCCCGGTGATAGAACTGAGTGCGTGCTGACGGCAGGCTTCGAGGACCTCGCGCTGCAGCGCGTCCATCTCGACATTGGAGCGCGTGATCTCAAACGAGACGATGCGCGTGGCGTCGTTGCGCGTGCGCACGTCGACGCGGAGCTGAAACTGCTTCTTGGTGCCGCCGACGATGGCGACGGTCTGGACGCGCGAGAGGAACTCGATGCAGTCCTTGGAGTACTGGGAGAGCGGCTGTGCCGGGCGCAGCGGCTTGCCGCGGGTGTTGACCTGCGCCATCCACACGTCGCCGGCAAAGCTCACGCCGGTGAGCACGCGGTCGGCGAGCTGCTCCGTGCGTTGGGCGGTCGAGGGGCTGGCGGCGGCGGACATGGCGAGGGCGTCGTGCGTTGGGATGGTCTGGGAAGTTGGAGAATGAGGGCTTCTTGGCGGGTGAGTTGGGCGGGACGGTGCTGTACACGGAATATATGTACGTGTTGACGAGTCCAACGGCGAGGTGGACAGCGACTGCATAAACGCATATCGTACTGCTCCTTGGCCACTCTCGGTGCTGGTCCTTGTGCCAACTGTCCTCCTACCGAACTGCAACTCGGAGTGTACCCAACGGGGATAGTCTCACCTCGCAAAACTTGTGAGGTCCAAATCCAAGGAAGGAACAGAAATCACGGAAAATGATGGATGACAGCCTGCGACACTTTACATACCGGTATATGTAATATTTCTAGCCAATCCTGACGACGAAACTTCATAGATGGTGAAGGATATGTAGCTGTTTTGCTCCAGTTGGACATACTCCGGAGTACAATCCATGTCCAACTGAAGCGTATTCTGCACGCATTTGTTTTCTGTGTCTCCACTAGCTGTGCACCAGGCTCGTTGGTTTCCCTGGCATTAGTACCCATCGGTCGGCTCCTTGGAGCCCTCCAACTCCGGAATCCGGATGGTATCCGAAAATAGTGCCATCTGAACCGAGTGCATGCAGTCAGGTGAGCCCGTGGCGTCGAAACACTCGATCATGCTTCCCACGACCTAGAGCACGATTGCGTCCATTCCCACGGGCCGTTCTCCCGTCCATCCTCGTGAAGTTCCTGGCCCGCCTACGTGAGCATGGCCACATTGTCGACGCCACGTAACAGAAAGTGGCGCACCGCCACGGGCACCGATACCTGGCCTTCGCAGTGGTGCTCCTTGTCGGTGGGCTCCACGAGTGCGCCGGCGACAAACAGATTGAGTCGGTCTTCTAGGATCTTGTGAGTCGTCGAGGTGCTAAAGAAGAGGCGCTCGGCGGACGGGAGCACATTGAGCTGCACGCAGAGCGCGCACGGCTCGATCCCCGCGATGGAGCTGAGAGCGTGCTGGCGACACGCGTTGGAAATTCGCGCCTCCACGTCGTCTTTCGAGCGTGTGATATCGAACGAGATGATGCGCGTGGCGTCGTTGCGCGTGCGCACGTCGACGCGGAGGTGGAACTCCTTCTTGGTGCCACCGACGATGGCCACCGACTGAACGCGCGAGAGGAACTCGACGCAGTCCTTGGAGTACTGGGAGAGCGGCTGTGCCGGGCGCCGCGGCTTGCCGCGGGTCTTCGGTCCTGACTGCCACATGCCTCGTGAGGGGCGCGCCGGTAAACACGCTGCCGGCGGGCGGCTCCGTGTTGTGGGCGGTCAACGGGCTGGCGGCGGTGGACATGGAGGAAGCTGCAGTGGCCTGATCAGCGAAATCGAAGAATATGAGGGTTCCAAGATGTGCAGCGCAATGCAGGTCCAACAGCGATAAACCAACGGCTTCTATGGACAGCGCTCCCACAAACACGTACCCTGTTCGAAACAGTTGCAGTGAATGCTAATACATCATTACTGATCTTCTCGCTGAAGGCATGAACGGTATCCACTTGATTCGGTGATTCACCACAACGCGACACGCAGCATCAAGTCCCCCCACTCCCACACACACAGGATTTTTGGATGCACTGCTGCATGTTAGGCAGCGCAGGGAGGAGGCGAACATGGGCAGCGCAGCCCTGTACTGTAACGGGTATCACAGTCGGTCGAGTCCGCTGCACCAAGGTCTTGATCGTCAATGCATCGCTTCCAAGTTGGAGCGCGGATTCGATAGATATCGTGCGCACGCACAGGATCGGGAATCCGAGTTACATCTCACGAAGCGAGAGTGGAAAAACCAGATTCTTACCGTACTCCTACGTAGTACGGTACCATGAAATTCATCGAAAAATGTTAGGGGGCTTGGCTCTTCCTCTTCGATGATGGCGGATACCTCGGTGGGAGGCTATCCAGAACCAAGCTCAGATCCACTTGAACTGGCGCGAATACGGTGGGCTTGGCGCAAAGCTCCTCCTGTAGCTCGAACAGCGGATCAGACTCCTCGGGTGCTGTTGGAGGCTGCACAGCAGCACCACTGGTGGCGATATCCCGTTCTGGTTCAACGACGCGAAGTTTCAGCGGCGTTTGGCTAGCCACGGCACTGAACTTGTGCCGAGAGAGTACCGTTGTAGTATACTGGCATAATGGAGACGATGGCTTCGGGTAAGTCGGGCTGGCCATCAACGCTTGGCCAGACGAGTAGTGCGGCCCGACGGCCCAGGCGCGAGTAACCGAGTCGTAGCGAATTCCGTTTACTGCCTGAAGCTGGGAACTGCAGCACTCGATAAAGTGGGGTGTCGAGACAAAAGAGGCTGGACGCGGTTTCTCATCATTACTTGAGATCGCTTCATGTGATAGTAGTGGCTTGAACAACTGCAGGAGGCAATCGCCGGACGGAAGATTCCGAACAACTCGTGCCAGAGACAAGTGCTCCTCTTCGTCACCATCCGGGGAATTCAGCCTCACAAACGAGCCCTCGCATATCTCACTTGGCTGTTCCTCCGTGCTCGAAAGCGAACTCACCAGCGATTGATCGACGTGGACGCGAAGGCAACTGCGTTCGGGGCGGACAGAGCTGAGAGAGAGCTCGTATCGAAGTGACTGCGGTTCGTTGGATAGTTGGCGTGAATACGGACAGCCTTGGTAGAGGTCGACTGATGATGCCGCCGGTGAGCGCACTGAGAGACCACGCGGGGATCGTGGGCCTTGGACAGGGTTTGCTTCTGTTCGTCGTGGCACGGTCGTCTTTTGGAGCACACGGGCAAACGTGCTCGGCAGCGCCTCGGGTGCTGGGCGTTCGTTGGCCATCGGGAGGTAATCATGCAGCCAATAAGGAGATCGTGCCGGGCTGATGTTTCGCTTGAGTGAGGAGCTGTTTCGGGGTGTGGACGGAGCCGATTGTGCTGGTGACAACGTTCTCATCGGTTTTGCAGTCGGAGATGTTGCGGACGGACTTCGAAAGCCCGACGACTTCTCAGTAACACGCGTCGCTTGCTGAGGACGGCTTGAAAAACTCGATGGAGAGGACTTGAGCTTTGGTACGGATCTGGCGGCTTGCAGCATCAGAGGCGGTGCGCTTGGGCCGTTGGTGACTCGATGTGACGGCTTCTTTGTAGGAGAACGGGGCGGTTTACCTAGTGCGCGCGTGGACGCGGGCTTGTCGATCTACACGTAGCAAATGGTGAGGCGCTATAGATCCACACGTGTCCATCAGTGAAAGCTTAGAAGCGTACCTGCTGCTTCACTCGCACGAGCAGAACCGAGATCGCGCCGGGAGAAGCGCCTGCCAGGTCTTCCATTTGTTGCCGGGAGAGCTCGCAGTGGATCGGGGTGAGCACTTTGCCTGCAACGCACAGCCATCACGTCTACCCAGTCAATCACAGCATTGCGACCCAGTAGAAATGTCCATATCACGCACGGTTGAGGACGTCCCAGTTGATGAGTTTCTGCTGAAGGCGGCCCGTAGACGGGTAGTTGTGGAGCGCGACGGCGCCCGCCGGCAGCAGCTGCGCGAGCAGCTCGGCGAGCAGCACGGCGTCGCTGAAGTCGCGCGGCGCGTGGCGCACGGAGCGCGAGAACGCGTAGCTGGTGAGCCACTCGTCTAGCATGTGGCGACGGCGAGGAAAGTTGGAGAGTGATGGGAGAAATGGCTCCTCCTGCTTCCGGTGGGTTCCAAGTGGGTTGCTGTTTTTAGGAGGGAACCGGAGTGGTGGTCCCCCTTCAATTTGCAAGTTTCCCCTCTGATTGGGCAACCAGGAAGTTGGGGCGGGCAAATGTGCACCAAGGGGAAACTTCAACCTTCATCGCCAGAAGAAAGCAAGGCAGCGAAGATGAAGTCGGCGCAGACCATGGAGAATCACACACGTGACGCGCCGACGAGGTAAGGGTATACACGACGGCGCAGGTGCGATGGCAGATGCTGGCGGTGAGTTTAACGGTGCGCTGGGATGTGCTTTGGCAGCGGAACGGGCGAGGAATCGGCGTCGTCGCAATCGAGTGCGATGTCGATCTGCATGTCGGACACGACGCCCGAGTCGCAGACCACAACGTCGGCGAAGAACACGTGCCTGAAGCGCAAGAAGAAGTCGCGTAGCTGCGCGTTTGACCACGGCGATCTCGAATGGCTGGGCGGTTCGAGTCAGGAACAGGAGGAGGACACCATCACAAAGAGATTGGAGTTTGGCGACATCGACTTGAGTGACGACGAGACGGAGAAGAAGACCGAGTCGGCGAAGAAGCGCCGTGAGAAACTGCCAGTGGAGACCGTTCGCACTCCAGCAGTGAAAAGATCGCGCAGTTCGAGTGATGCCAAGCCAAAGACGCCCTCCTTGCCAATCCGAAACACATGCATACTTGAATCACCGTTGGATCAGCGTAAGACCAGCAGAAAGCACCGGATCTACGGCGTTCGTCGCAACGGTAGGCGTGAGGCAACATGATATGTGGTGTGTTGCGATGCATAGTTGAGTTGGATGGCTGAACCGAGGTGAATGTATCTACGCAGAACCCCAGCTTCCGCGCATTCGGCCCAAGAGAAGTGCGAAGCGTCCCGTGCGCTCCGCGCTGTGCGCCCTTCAGCGCATGTTCGCCGACTCGTAAACTCAACAGCACACTTACACGCAGAAAGAAGCACTCACATCACGTCTAGTTCTAACTCGAGCAAAATATTTATATTATCCACGTACCAACTCTCCGATTGTCGGGTTCCCGTGGTCGCGACTTTCGTCCAGACAAAAGCTTTTAACGTTCACATGATGATGCACTCCTTTTTGCCGCTCTTTGTCAGTCGTTGGCCGCGATTCGCCACGGACCCCGAAGACGGCGCTGGCGGTGTCATGGATTCATACTCGTCGTCCCGTTCCGCAATGATCATCGTTTCACGCAGCGACGGCGCACCGTTATGCAGCCCCGTCGTCACCGAGAAGTTGGACATGAAACTCGCTCGCTCTACCGTCGACTCGGCGACACTTTCCGGTTCTGTGGCCTGACTCCCAGTCTCGTCGGCATCTTCTGGACGCGGCACGCCGCGCAGCCCGAGCATCAAATCCATCATACTCGGACCGACCTGAGCTGACCGCAGCGTCACGTGGCCGTACACCTCCCTCTCCAGTTGTCGTAACTATCACGCCATAACGTAACCAGAATAGATGTCAGCGATGGGGAATCTCATCGATGCACGACGAACCCAGAAGACACACCTTCTCAATATACGCGTGGCGGGGCGCCGTCGCGGGCCGCTTCTGCTGGATGTGCTTGTACGCGCGCTCGAGCGTCCAGCGCTCCGCGACCATGAGGAACGTCATGCACACGACCGCACCTTCGTTCGTGCCGTGTGTGCAGAACACAAACACCGTGCGGTCCTCTTGCCGCGCGCGCTGGATCATCTCGGTGGCCTTGCTCAGCGCGTCTTTGAACACCTCGAACGCGTCGTCGTCGTCCAGCTCCACGCGGCCGCTCGCGATCTGCGCGTCCAGCTCCAGCGGTGCGTTGCTACGCTTCCGCGCGTTCTCCGCGTCCAGCACGAAGCCCACGCCGAGGTGCTTGAGCAGCTGCGCGTCCCGCGCGTGCTGCACCGAGCCCAGCACCAAGCGGTCGTCGATCACGCCCGGCACGTCCAGTCTGGATGGGAACAAATGGCCGTTAGAACTGCAGTACAGCGTTATACCTTGTCGTGCGTCTTAATAAACGCACCGGTCGCCCTGCGGCATGTCGGTGTCCATCGGCGGCGGCGCGTGCATCGTCTCAGAGCCCATTGTCGAGGCGTCGCCGGCCTGTCTTCTCTTTCTTGGTTTTTTTTTGGTGGGGATGCCGCGACCAGGTTGGCCCGCGGGTATGGGTTTCATGCCACCAGACGGGTTCTGGAAACCCACAACTATACCAACGACCACCAGAAGAAGCTGGGTTTGAGCCTATCTGAATGGGTCGTAAACCCATTATTCACGAAACGGGTTCTGTAGCCACATCGTGAAAAAGAGGACCGTCAATACGTCCAACGTAATTCTCTCATATCCGATAGCACACCTCTTTTATTGGATTTGACATGCGTACCCATTCGAAAGGATCCCCTTTTGGCGACGCTTCCACCACAATCGCAACCCCGAAGCGCCATGCGCGCGACGCCCACGCCCGCGCCGCCGCCCGCGCGGCGCGTGCGCTTCCAGCCGGCAGCACCGGCGCCACGACCGTCGCCCCCGACAGCAGCGCGAGTCGCTCACGCCAACACGCAAGAGGACGACGAAGACGACGAGATGGCGGCGCTCCGCGCGGCGCTGCACCCGCTGCTCCAGTGGGATCTCGAGGCCGTGCGGTGGCTCGTGCGCCTGCGAGAGGTTCGTGCATTGCCAATCCTACGTTGGCGGCGTAGACTCGCCTTAGTGGCGGATGGACTAACTGTGTGGACGTAGACCACGCCGTCGCTCCAGGCGCTGGTCGCGGCCACGACCTCCAGGTGCCGCACGCAGGACATCTCGCTCGCGCTCTGGTCTCTCCACGCACCTTCCACACAGCACACCCGCCGCCTGATGCGTCTAACGCTGCTCTGGTGTGTCTATCAGGCTCGTGTTCCTCATGATGGTGCCGGAGCTCGGGCTCGCGTATCTCTGGATCGGCGTCGCGAACCTGCTCGTCGTGCTGCTGCTCCAGTACCTCGCGCAGGTGCTGCGGCCCGTGGACCTGGACCCGTCGCTGCGCTCGCTGCCGCGTTGTGTGGACCCGGATACGTTCGGCTTCCCATGCGTGGACGCGCACATGGCGGTCGTCGTGCTGCTGCCCGTGGTCGCCAACACGCCGTCGCGGCTCGCGCAGCTCGCGTTCGCAACCGTCGGGCTGTACGTCTCGGCCACGCGTGTGGTGCTGGGCACGCGCTTCCTGTCGCAGGTCGCCGGTAGCTGGCTCACAGGGCTCTCGGGCGTCGTGCTGGGCAACCACGGCCACGTGGCCGTGCGCAGCTACCGGCTCTCGCGCGGGTACCACACGGCCGCGATTGTGCTGCTCATCGCGCTGCTGCTGTTCGTGGTCGGCCAGTGGGTCGAGAACAACGAGAGCCGCGTGCTCGGCGTGCCCAAACGCGACTTTATGGACGTGCTGACCAGCATCCTGCGGTCCGACGGCGCGCCGACCGCGACCGCGGCCGCTCCGTCCTCGGCCGCTACGGTACGCGTCCACCAGTTTCCTCCGCGGACCACAGCCAGAAACCAAAACATTGACGACGATGAGGACAGCAACGACGGACAGCAGGAACTGCTGGGCAAGAAGGACTCGTTCTATTACCTCTTGCGGGCCATGCGCGCGCGCGCACGCGCGCAGCCGCCGCGACGACCGCGACTCTAACCACACAAACATGCAGCTCTCATGAAAATTCTACACGCGTTGGTCTATGCGAGCGCGATCTCGACCTCGGCCTTGTGGGCCTTGGACACGCGCGGCAGCAGCGCGCCGGTGCCGACCCAGACGTTGATGGCGACCGCGTCGTTGTTGCTCCAGCGCGCGACCGCCGGGCCCACGGCCATGTCGCGCAGCGCCGCCTGTGCCGGCGCCGAAAGCGCGTCGAACGGCGCGTGCGCGTTCGAGCTGAGCACGAGCGCGAGGTCCTCGCGCGTGAACGGCACGAGCCGCTTGGAGAAGTGGGCATCAATAAAGCCCAGCGCCTCCTCGGTCGGGCGGTAGAACGTCTCGCCACGCTCCGTGAGCTTGCTGAACACGTGGAGCCCGGTGTTGACGATCTCGAGCGCGTCGCCGCCGAGGCACGCGCGCGCGATCTCTTCGTCCACGTAGTTGACGTTCGCGGCCGTGTCCGAGCGGCACCAGAGCCGCGCGCGCAGCGTCGCGTCCGAGAGCCCATAAAAGTCCTGCAGCCACGTCCACGCGTCGCCCGCGATCGCGCGGTACGGCGTCTCGCGCTTCTTCTCGGCCGACTTGTCCTTCTTGGTCGGCTTGTCGGTCACGGGTGTGGCATCGGTCGTGGCCGACGCGTCAGCCTCCACGCGCTGCTTCTTGGCGGGCGCCGCGGGCGCATCGAACTCGGTCTCGGGCAGGTACTTGTCGCAGTGCTTCATCAGGTGGCCGCGCTGGTCGCACAGCTTGCACACGTAGTCGGCGGGCGGCACGAACGCGAGGTTCTCCTCGAGCGGCGCGAGTCCCTCCTGGTGCTCGCCGGGCAGGTCGCGCAGCTTGCGCAGCACGGCGATGAAGAAGCCGCCCGAGTTCTGGTCGATCGGGATGAGCCGCAGCGTCTTCTCCAGCGCCACAGCGCTCTCTGGCGCCGGCGGGAACATGGACCGCAGCACGCGCTGGCCGCGCAGCTCCTGCGGGAGGTCCTCGTACGTTTCGTACCACTCGTGGAGGCTGCGCTCCTCATCTTCCTGCTGCTCTTCGCCGCTATCCGTGGCGGCCGTGAACACGTGGCCCTTGTGGCTCGACTTGGACTTGGACCGCCAGCCCACGGGCCACGCCGTGCGGCCGTTGCGCGTGACGAGCGCCGGCAGCGTCGCCGCCACGTCCTCGAGCTCGAGCGCGCCGCCGGCGCGGCGCAGCATCTCGGCCACCACGGCCTCGTTTTCCACGGGGTTGAACGAGCACGTTGAGTAGACGAGTCGGCCGCCGACCTTGGTGAGCGCGGCGCCGCGCAGCGCGAGCGCGAGCTGCACCGGGTGGAGCGTGAGCCCCTGGCCGATGTGCCACTCCTTCCAGAGCTGCTGGCTCTTGCGCAGCGTGCCGTCGCCGCTGCAGGGCACGTCGCAGAGCACGCGGTCGAAGCAATTGGCGCGCTGGAGCTCGCCTTCCGCGTCGTACAACCCCGGGAACGTCACGCCGGAGCCGCACGTGACCACGGCGTTCCGGAGCGTATTGCGCGAGAGCCGGTGCACGAGCATGTACGCGCGCTTCTTGTCCAGGTCGTTGGCCACGACCATGCCGGCGCCCGCGAGAAAGTCGAGCGCCTGCGTGGTCTTGGACCCGGGCGACGCGCACATGTCGAGCACGCGGTCGCCCGGGCGCACGGCCAGCAGCAGCACCGGCAGCATGCTCACGGCCTCCTGGCGGTCCACAACCCCCGCGTCCGTGGCCGCGAGCAACGCCGCGTGGAACTTTTTGACCGGCGCGTGCTTGGGCGCGGCCTTGGACAGCGCCACGCGGCCGCAGTCGAGCTGCCACGCCACGTTCGGCAGCGGGTACCACGCGATCGGCGTCGGCGGGTCCACGCGTGTGCCGTTGTGGGAGAACGTGCCGGCCGGGAACTGGAGCTCGCCGGCGAGCTGCGACATGAGCGCGCGCGCCTCGTCGCCGCGATGCAAGTTCAGGCGGAAGGACACGGGCAGCGGCGCGTGGAGCAGCGCGAGCAGCTCCGCCAGGTCCGCCTCCGAGGCCACGGCGTGCGTACGCCACTAAATAGAAGAGACCGTGAGCACAAGGGGTACGCTTTAGACCACACGGAGAGGGGTTACAACGCACCAGGTACTCGCGGAAGCTCTGCTTGTACACGTCCAGCGAGGTCTTGGGCTTGGCGGGCGCCGTCTCGGCGGCGGGCGTTGGCGTCGCCATGGTGATGTGGACGGGAGAATGGGATGAGAGAGGGGTACGGTGAGGCTGGTGGTGTGCACCAAGCGTACCCATTTCCCCAACTCACTGAGTAACCCTTTGATTGTAACCTACTGATATAGAATGAAATATCTCTACCCTCTCAAAATCAGACTCAGCAAGCTAACTAGGCTAATTCCAGAAGCTCCAAATCTCGAATCGATCGAATCCCTGTCTCTCTCTCTGATCAGGCATTCGACAATTCTTCTCGACCGCCAGACCACACACCGCCCCACCATGTTCGCCAGCACGTGATTCGCCATCAACCAGCGCCGCCTCGAGGACCTGCCGCGAGATCCCGCAGGAGAACGTCGTCAAGACGGTGGAGCTCCATGACCGCATCCGCGCCGCCGAAGCCCACGCGGCGGCCGTGCGAGCAGCGTTTGAGGCGATTCTCTCGGGGCGTCGGCCTCCGGTACCGTTGAAGGAGCTTCTCTTGAGGTGACCTCGTCCCTCCAAATCATCCAAATAGTGTTGTTGTCGAGTAGTCGACAGTGTTCAAACTATCTAGCGACGGGCATGCGCATCTCGTCGGCCGACGCGGTGCAAGGACGCGTTGGCCGCATCTTCCGTTTCAGAATCCGCACGTCAGAAGCATCATCTCACGCACATTTCCCAAATCGTAACCTCAACCGTAACCCATCTTCAACGAGGGTTCTTCAGTTCAGCAAGCCACCCTAACCTAAGCTAAGCTAACTACCTGCAACCGTCCCACGACACCTCCCATTTGCCAGGAATGGTCGGTTGCCCTCATGTTACCATCTTCCGCCGCCGCTTCTCTCCTCCGCGTGGCGATGTTCGCGACCACGTGGCACATGGTGGACGCTAGACGCTGGCCGAGCCGCCGGCGACGCTCTGGCGCGTGGAGCACTCGGGCAACCAGGACGCGGTCTTCTCCTCGCGCGCGGCGCCGGCGTTCGCGAGCGACTGGGACTTTATTGAGTCCAAACGGCAGCACCTCAACTGGTTCAGCACGCGCGCGTCGCCGTTCGTCTCGACGTTCTCGAATCAGGGCCACGCGCTCAACTGGGCGCGCCAGCGCGTCACGCAGATGCACGACCCGTGCGTGCAGGTCCACGAGGTGGCCACCGGCGGGCTGCTAGTGTTTGGCGCCGGCGGCGACGAGTTCCTCGTGCTCGACGAGATCCCGCTCGCCAACGTCGTCCACACCACGTCCATGCGGATGCCGCCCGTGGGCCGCAACTGGCGTAGACGGACTGGCCGGAACGGTGGCGGTGGTGGCGCGCGTCAGGTGACCGCGACCACGACGGCGATGACGCCGTACGGCCGGCAGGCGTCGACTGTGAGCAAGCCGCCGCTCCAGATTGGGTACTTCGAGGTGGTCGACCGCGCGCCGGCGCCGCCGCTGCGCTCCAACAGCTTGACCAGCAGCGACGACTCGTACTATGGGTACTACTGAGGCGGCGTTTGTGCGCGCTCGCTCGCTCCATATATGTGAAAGCACCAAAACGGTGGTTCTCGTGCTTGCTTCCTCATTTTCGTTGCCGGATCGAAACGCCGCCGTGGCCAGTGCCGTGATTCACACGGAGAGTCCACGCCCGACGGCGCCAGCGCAGTGCTGCCAAAGATGTGGCGGAGAGGGCGACGAGCCGCTCAATAGCATAAGGTCGAGCGGGAAAGAGATATTTCTTCTCGCTGGACCGCGGATGACGCGGTCCACTTCCGCTTTTTGCTTGGTCCCGAGAGGCACATCCGTGGGAAAGTATACCGGTAGGGTACTCTCCACCCGCCCGCCCTTCCGCCCGGTCGCCTCTGGGCGGACGAGAGACAGACGTATGTGGGTGGCCGACACAAAAGACTCGGGGACGGGCGTCACCCATGGATGCCACGCGAGGACGCCATGGCGACTCTGTCTCCACCGACAAGCGTCTCTGGCGGTGTCGGGTGGAAGCCGATCCGGAGACACTCGCCAGCGGCCGCCATGAGAGGCGCACGCCGTCTCTTGACTAGCACCTCCGACTCCAACAATGTCGCCTTTGGGTGGAGACGCATGCCGAGAGGCGTCGCCTTCCGGCGTGGCAGCACCATGGCGACCGCGTCTCTCTGCCATCGCCACGCAGAGGAGGTCTCTCTCCCCGCCGCCGCCTCTAGCGATTCACTGTGGCGG
The DNA here is from genome assembly GCA_023336295.1 of Pythium folliculosum. Taxonomy (NCBI): domain Eukaryota; phylum Oomycota; class Peronosporomycetes; order Pythiales; family Pythiaceae; genus Pythium; species Pythium folliculosum. The sequence goes on from JAADWV010000777.1 coordinate 13,170, forward strand.
CACCCGCTGTGGCCGACTCGAAGGCTCATTCGGCAACTTGCTCTCCAGCGCTCCAGTCCGCTCGACTCCTCCCTCCCTCCCTCACCACCTTTGTCTCCTCCCCCCAAGCGCCATGAACCTCCGCAAGACGCTCTCGTACGCCGCGCTCGCCAGCGCCGTCGCCTCCTTCTCCGCCGTCTCGGCCTCCAGCGGCGGCTGTCCGTTTGGCTATGGCGCCGCCAAAGTCTTTGAAGCCGACGCCATGCCGACGATGCGCCGCGTGCTCCACGACAACGATCGCCAGCTCCCAGCGCCCGTGGACCAGCATCACGAGGACGACGTGCCGGACTTTGCGGCGGTCAAGCGCGACATCGTGGCGCTGCTCACGGACTCGCAGGCGTTTTGGCCGGCGGACTTTGGCCACTACGGCCCCTTCTTCATCCGGCTCGCGTGGCACTGCGCCGGCACGTACCGCCGCTCGGACGGCCGCGGCGGC
>JAADWV010000778.1:0-13636 GCA_023336295.1 Pythium folliculosum
CTCCCACTGGGGTGCCGGGAGGTTGGTTCCTAGGTAGGTACACTGCGTCGGGTCGTCGGGAGCCGAAGATACGAGTGGATGCAGGTGGAGAGACAAGTGCGCGGAAGGCTGCAATTCAGGAAGTGAAAGTCGCTGAGACTCTCGCGGCTGGCTTCTAGCGTCCAGCTGGGGGGAACGTCGCAGTGTAGCGTCCCAGCGAGGGCAGCGAGTGGAAGGAGGGACTCTCCGAGGCAAAGGCAGTCACGCATCCAGCGCATGGGGTGCACGCCACCGAGGCAAATTGGGCGGCGCTGGCATTGGCATTCGTCCGGGGCCGTCCCATCCCCCGACCTTCCCGATCTCAAGCCGGCTTTCTTCCTGAGATGGTGACGTGGCTACAACATAATGGCAACGTAGTTTGCTGCAAATCGCAGCTCGCGCAACATAAGTGAAGTCGGAGAGAGTGGCACATCACTGCTGCAAGGGACAAGTGCCCACGAGCACCAAAGAGGATCGCGACGTAGACCGGCCACGCCATCCTGGCCATTTCGCCGGCACACCGCCCAGCGAGCCGCATCGTTCGTCCAAGCACACGCGCCGAGGAGCATACAGTACTATGACTCCAGGGTTCCAGTATGGAGGGTGAATCGGAGTGCTTGCCACGTGGCGGTCCTTTGGTCTTTTGTTCCGCTCAAGCCGCAACCTGAAGTAGAATCTACCGGTATGCTTGGTGGCATCTAACTTAGATGCCACCAAGCATGGAGCCTTGGCTGTTGATTTGGGCGGGGGTACATAAGATCACCAAAGGCACCTCGGGGTCACGCATTGCGCTGCGTGCTGACTTCCTGACAGAATCTTTTTCCCGCGGGTGGTGGCCGCGTCATCTTCTCTGCCCGCTCGGGGGCATCAAAGGGTCTGATTCGAGTGCGACCGGCGGAGTCGTGGCACTGCCACTGGCAGTGCCGCACGGCAGTGCGGTCCACGGAATACAAGCACCATACTACGTAATACAAGACAAGGAGCAGACCGTGCGGGGCGACTGACCGGTACGTACGGAGAGTATGTAGTTGTGCAGTGGGATTGCCATGAGTCGCGGGCCGCGACTCGCGGCCATCATCAGCATCCAACAGAGGGGAACAAGCTTCTCCAGGAGAAGGGGCGGACCTCCTGGTACACGTACAGTAGTGCACGCAGCACACCGACGGTGTCACTCGTGGGTGCTCCCAGGCGTGATTGAGGTTCGGGGCGGAACGAAAGGGAAGAGCGAAGCTCTCCCGCTGCGAACGACGACAATTGGAGCCTTCACAACAGGTTGCTCCAGCCTGGGCGAGAAGAGCGAGCTGGGTTAGCTCAACATCTCAATTGAAAATTAAGCTGACCTATTTGCCTTTGAGACCGGCAGGTACAGTAGTACTGCAGCTGTGACCAGCAGCTCACGCGAGTTCGACAGATTGCGGATGACGCAAGCGCGAGACAGTTCAAGTTGACGCTCTCGTCGCAGTTGCTTCAAAGACCGTCACTCGCTGCCTCGATCCTTCGCTCTCTGCTCACCGCAAGCGGATCTTCCGCTGCCCGTCGCCTCGTTATTACCGGTATTGTGCTGTGGGCACATGCGCGCCGTCGCATATCCGTCAAGCGTAATCCGGCGAGACACACCTTCCAGAAGCGCGCGGAAGCCCCGACAGGCGCTTTGAGAACCTCCAGCACGCACGGATGTTCTCGCAGGCCGTTTCGCATGCGACCGACCCGACTTGGGTCGGCCCGACGACCGGACGGCGAATGCTTGTTGGGTGGATGGGGCATGTCTTGTTTTCTTCTTTCGCTCCGCCGCTCATTCTTCAACTTGCCCGCCCCTTCGGAACGCGCCATACACTCCCCACTTGACGGCAACGCACTAACCGTCACGACTGCGCCACACCCGTCGGCTCCTCTCACTGCCATCACGACAGCCATGTACAACTTCACCGTGAACAGCGCCACGCTGCTGGCGTCACGCAATGCCAGCTCGGCGCTCGCGAATGCGACGCTCCTGGGTGCCGTCAATCCCGTTCTGCGTCGCGTGGGCTTCTGGGGCGATCCGACTGCGACTGTTGACTGGTGCGAGCTCAACTATCAGCACAGTCCGTACGTCGCTGAGTTCTGGAACACCGTGAGCAACGTGCTCTTCGTCATTCTCGGCTCGTATGGACTCACGCGGTCGATCCGCGAGAAGTTCGAGTGGCGCTTCCGACTGCTGTTCGTCTCGACCATCGTCATCGGGCTCGGTTCGGCCATGTTCCACGGCACGCTCCAAATGGTGCACCAACAGTTCGATGAGACGCCGATGATCTGGGGCATGCTCGTGTGGTACGTGACCGACTTGCTGGAGATTGAGCATGAGGAGGAGATACTCATTCTGCGCCTTGGTGTTTTCCCCATAGGATCTACATCGTATACAACAAAGAGATCCGACGTTTGCGCTTCCAAGAGAAGACCGTGATCGCGGGCTTCACGGCGTTTGGCATCTGCTTCGCCGTGCTCCACGCGATCTACCAGTTCACACTGGTGTTCCAACTCCTCTTCGGCGCGCTCGCGTGGGCGTGTCTCTTCCGAATCACCACGCATTACAACCAGTCCACCGACGCACGCGCGCGCGCCGTGTGCAAGACCTCGATGTACGCGTCGCTGCTGGGCTTCGGCCTGTGGATGCTGGACTACAACTACTGCGGCCACCTGAGCGAGCTGCCGTTTAACCCGCAGTGCCACGCGTGGTGGCACCTGCTCATGGGCCTCTGCACGTACAACGCGCCGCTGTTCATGCAGTTCGTGCGCGCCGAGGAGCTCGAGAAGAAGCCAGAGCTTGTGGACGCCGCGTGGGTCGGGTTGCAGACGATCGTGGTCCACAGCGGCACCGCCAAGGCCAAGACGCTGTGACGATGCGGCCACACGTCGGCACACACGGCTGATGAAATTCACATATCACCGCTGAGATATTGCCGTAAATTCCTTCCCGCTGTGGATCCCTAACTTACGACTAATTTAGGGATACACTTATCGTAGTACATGAGCTACGTCCTCATGTCTGCTTGGGACATGCCAGGCTTCAGGGCTCACAGAAAAAAAAGTTCAAGACGCCGCCGTCTCCTGAACGCGCGCAGCAATCACGTCCCCGCTCTACAGAGCTTCTATAGAATGGGATCGCGACCAGGTTTCTGTGCTTTTCCTCTCTCTACCAGCCAGACTTTGGCGGTTAAACCAGGATCGATGCGCTGCGCCAGATACAGTAGAACCCAGTCGCAAAGCGGAGCGCCGGAAGTGGTGGTGGCGGTTAGCGGTTTCCTCCACTGCCAAGAGCAAGAGCAAGGAAATCGAGCCGCAGCACTGGGCGAACTCCACGAAGACAAGGTCTCCCGGCACCGTGGGGGCAGTGAAGATGAGTGAGCATGGATATCACCCGAGTCAAAACCCGTTCCCAGTGTACTCTTTTAGGGACCACCACGATGTCGTGACACCGTGTGCTGTTACGTCAGATGCGGGACCAAAACGACGCATCTAAAACCCAGTGGCAGCTGACGTCGCGCCTAACGGCTCCCACTTCTTTCTCGCGAACGAGAAGTGTGCCACTCGGAACACTGTTCCAGTCCCTCTCCCCACTCCTCAAGTCCACGCCCCGCCGCCAAGCGCTCCGCCACCAAGCGCCACGTGCCACGCCGCTGCCATCCACCCACACAACGACCGCTAACCCACTGCCACGAGAGACACCATGGCTGCAGCGACGACGACGACCCCGGTCGGCTACTGGGGCGCGCCCACGGCGTCCGTGGACTGGTGCGAGATCAACTACCAGCACACGCCGTACGTCGCCGAGTTCTGGAACACGGTGAGCAACCTGCTCTTCGTGGTGCTCGGCTGCTACGGGCTCGCGCGCGCGGTGCGCGAGGGCTTCGAGTGGCGCTTCCGCCTGCAGTTCATCGCGAGCATCGTTACGGGCCTGGGCTCGGCCATGTTCCACGGCACGCTGCAGCTCGTGCACCAGCAGTGCGACGAGACGCCCATGATCTGGGGCGTGCTCATCTGGTACGGTGCCTAGAACTCTTGCTGCGTATGACGCGTCCACCCCGCTAACACTCATGCTTGTACCACCAGGGTCTACATCATGTACGACAAGGAGATTGTCCAGTCCGGGATCCCAGAGAAGTACGCGGTCGCGGCGTTCACGCTCGTGGGCGCGGGCTTCGCGACGTTCCACGCCGTGTACCAGATCGACATTGTGTTCCAGCTTTTCTTCGGCATCCTGTGCTGGTTCTGCCTGCTGCGACTGATCGGCCACTACGCGACCGTGCAGGACCCGCGCGCGCGCGCTGTGGCGCGGTCGTCCATGCGCAGCGTGGTGCTCGGCTTCTCGCTCTGGCTCGTGGACTACCACTACTGCGGCGCGATGCATGCGCTGCCCGTGAACCCGCAGGGCCACGCGTGGTGGCACATTTTCATGGGCATCGGCACGTACCACGGCCCGGTGTTCATGCAGTACGTGCGCGCCGAGGAGCTCAAGAAGAAGGCCGAGATCGTGTGCACAGGCTTTGGCCTCCACACCATCGTCGTGCACCAGCAGGACGACGCGAAGCCCGCTGAGGCGATGCAGAGGAAGACGCGCTAATATAAACGTCATTTTCTGGCGATCTTTTTGGAAAAATAACCCATGTCGTCCAGCGTTTCGTTGCTCCAGTTGTCGTGTAAAATTGAAGTTTGGAAACTGATGAGGTATATTATTGGCTAAAATAGACCAGGATGTATTCTAACCAATGAGGGCGTCGAACCGAAAGGTTCAGAGTGCACGTCCCCCGCCCGAGTCACGTCGGGTTTGTGACCGTCCGTGGTTCCCCAACACAGAGAGACCGGATGGGGACAGTCTCCAATCTTCCCAACTCGACGCGAACGACCATGGCGTTGAGCAAGCCGATGCAGATGCTGGCGGCGGCCTCGGCCGCGGGCGTGGGCGGCTTCATGGCCACGAGCATCCTCTACCCGCTCGACACCATCAAAACGCGTCTGCAGTCGGGCGGCTCGCTCTTCGACGACGGCGCGAGCGACGGCGAGAAGCCGACCAAGAAGCGCGACCTCATCGCGCTGCTGCGCTCGCTCTACCGCGGGTACCAGTACAAGGCCGCCGAGTCCACGACCTCCAAGTTCCTCTACTTCTACGCGTACACGTTGCTCGCGCAGATCGTGGCGCCGCCCGACGGCAAGGGCGTCGGCACGGCCACGAACCTCGCGATCGGCTACCTCAGCGAGTTTGCCCACCTGCCGCTTACGCTGCCCATGGAAGTGATCGCGACGCGCCTCCAGACGGGCGCCAAGGGCGCCGGCGGCGGCGTCATGCAGATCATCCGCGGTGTGTTCAAGGAGAGCGGCGCAGCGGGCTTCTACAAGGGCTTCCAGGCCTACTTTGTGCTCTGCCTCCAGCCGGCCATCCAGTACACGGTCTTTGAGCGCGTCAAGGAGCTGTACCTGCGTCGCGCCAAGGACGCCGCCAAGTCACTGTCGGCGCTGGAGGTACGGGACTGCTGGCCGCTTGCATCACAGCCATTGATGGTGTTTCTAACTGTTTGCTTGCCCATCTTGATTGTGTCTTGTCCACCGCAGGCGTTCGTGCTGGGCGCGTTTGCGCGGTCGATCGCGACGCTGCTGCTCTTCCCGTACATCCGCGCCAAGGTGCTCGTGCAGTCGAAGAACAAGAAGAAGAAGCACGCCGCCGTGGGCACGGACGCCGCTACCACGGAGCAAGCCGACGCGGCCAACACCAAGGAGGACGGCATCGTGGACACGCTCAAGCGCGTGTACAACGAAGAAGGCCCGCTTGCGCTGTACACGGGCCTCACGCCCGAGCTCACCAAGGGCGCGCTGTCCTCGGCGCTGATGCTCATGATCAAGGAGAAGATCCAGACGTACATCACGTTCATGCTCATCCTTGCGAGTATGTCGTCCCAGGACTGAGCGGTTCTGTGTGTACTGTATACGTGGGCTGTGATGCCCTAGAATCGTAGAGCAGGCAGCCGCTCTAGTGAAGAATTCCACCAGTAAACACCCTCGGGAGGCTGTCAAAGCTGTCCATGCAACTTCATGATAATACGTTCGTACTGTTGTGCATGTACGTACCGGTATTGAAGAGGCGGATGAAGAGGAGCATAGGCCACTAAAACCGGTTGAGTGTTGGGTTCAGATCCTTCGATCTGCCCCCTTCAGAGTCCACACACTGCCACTGGAGACCTCCCGCAACAGCGGACGGCATCGCGGGTGATGGCAAAAGCGATACTCTCCGGGGACTCTATGAACTTCACCAAACTGAAGTCGCTCGCGGTCCTGGAAGACGACTCGGCGCTCTCGAGCGCGAACGGTTCGGTATGCGGCCCAGCGGATCTGACGTAGTCTGCCGTGCTTCGGCTGGCGGTCCGCCGAGCGCGACTCGCACTGCTTTCAGTCGTGGCGCTGATCGCGATCACGGCGTTGACCGTGGGCTTTAACAGCGGCATGGAGCTTTTCTCGGTTCGAGGCAAAGGATAAGAATGCGACCGAGCAAGCAACACTGCTGGACAACTACAAGTCGTACACGGGCAGCGTCTCGTCCACGTTTGGTAATCCGCTCGAGCTGTTCGTTGGCCTCGCAGTTCAAGTTGTGTTGCTATGCTTCCTCGCCACGTCGATGCTCACACCCGAGCCGAGCTGGAAGCTTGGCACGCTCACCCTCACGCTCAGTGCGGGCGTTGGCTACCTGATGAGCAACGGCTTCAGTGCAATAATAAACGTCCAACTGCGGCCGCAGGAGGCGCAGCCGATCATCTCTGCGGCAGATCTCAGGTACGGGACGTCCGTGTCCGTGTCCTCCACGGAGGACGAGCTCGCTTGGACTCGTACGGTCAGCGAGAGCCAGCCCAAGAACCCCATCGCCAACACGATCCTCCGCAGCCTCGTGGCCACGCGAGCACAAAAGCTCCCCTCGCAGTGCAACTGGCTCGTCAGCCTCGACACGGGCGTCGGCATGATCCCCGACGTGACGCTAGACTTCGGCTTTGCGCAGCGCGACTAGCTAACGCGCGTGCTACAGACGGCCGCGGACCCCAAGCAGCTTCGCAATGCGAAGATCGTGCGAAGTCCGCATGATCATGAACCCAACGAACCGCAGTGACGCACTGAACCTGGCTGTCGCTGCGCGTGATTTGCCGATGAATGCCTCGCTAGCCGCGAAGCTGTTCACGTGCAGCACGGCCCACTCGCAGTTATTTTTCGATACTGACAGCAGGAACCCGTTCCGCCCGTGATGCTCATGCTCAAAAGCGATTTATAGTCGGGCAACGAGACTGCAAAGCGGGAGAACGAGCTGCTCCCTCCGCCAGAGCGTCACGCAAGCGAGGCCGAGCAACGCGCGTGGCTCTTGGAGCGGTCGTAAGGCTGTTGCATCCACAACCCAATCGGACCAAACGATTTTCCGTGGTTGACATGGTCACGGAGTTTTCGCACGTCGACATTGTGGACAAAATCCACTTTGACACCATCACATTCGAGTTTGAAGTGGACCCAGAGCTGCTTGCGAACAAGACCGCCTCTAACGTCCGCGTAAACCGGCTGTCTCCGAGCACGCAGTGCGGACCACGACCGGCGCGTTGCCTCCTGGAGAAGAAGTTGCTGTATCCGAACACGAAATTCCTCTCATATATGATCCGGCGGTTCACGTCGGGCTGTGCAAACGAGAGTAGCGGCTCTATCAATTGGAACGATGAGTTCAAATGCCACCTGCGATCCAACACGTCGCTGCTCGTTGTGAGTGTCGGGAAGCGCCTCGTCGTTGATTCCCTTCAAGAGGACGTGTCGTTCAATGCCAGTGGCCAGTTCCCAGCCAACGACTCGGTGATCATCACCAACATGCGCAAGATTTTCTCGGTCACCGTCGGGCAGCTATCGTGGGATCTGACCGGCCTTACAGACGAGTTCCACGCGACGTGCGATCCGTCCATGGACAGTTGCAGTGGCCTGCAGCTTGAGCTGGCGTCCTCGGCGGACCAATCCAACTCCTCTAGCCTGGCGCAGAACCAACGGCTCGTCGTCGGGGTTGACGCTTTGCCTCTCAACTCGATCACACCCACAGGAGACCTCTCAGGGCTCGACCCGCGCATGCTGCCCTTCATTCGGCTAAAAGAACTCGCACGACTCCAACGCCTCGTCAACCGAATTTAAGACTTTAGTCATCGCGTCCCAAGCCGTGCTCTTGATGTTGTGTGGCGGCAACGTGTCCCCAGCCACGTTCTTGTACAAATCAGGTCCCACTACGCCGAGAGAGCGAATGCGACTCCTTTGCTGAGGACACAATCTCGCTGACGCTGCGTAATCACATGTACATGGAGCACAGTCTCCAGCCGGCTTACACGGCGGTGACCTTCTTCGTGCTCCAGCACGGCGTCGTCAAGGATACTACCCAACTGGACAGCACACGCACGGCACTCGACTTTGACAAGAACGTACAAGAGATCGTCGTGTGGGTGTCGGTGCCCGACGTAAACGCCTGGCTCACGCTCGGCGGTTGTCTCGTGCTTGGGGCCAGTCTCGGTGCGGTGCTCGTGCTTTCGCTCCGAGAGAATGGCGCGCTGCTTGCGTGGTGACGATCCCGCACGTGATCGCGCGCGTCATGCTCGACGAAGGACAGTTCCCATCGCTAGTGCTGGATCGTCAGGGGGCGCACGCCGTAGGCGAGACATTCGAGCTGCGCCAACTCGACGGATTCCTGATCGGAGGCTTGTCGCTGCAGCCTTCGCACAAGGGCGAACGCAACACGACAACGGCCGAGGAAGATGCACCACCAGAACAAAAACATTTACCGCCGTCAGCAGCTTGAACCTTAAATGCTCACTCAGTTGCATGCATACGCTAGTTCGAGAACACCACTTAACAACGGGAATATCGACTACGTCATCCTACAGCCGCGTCACAAGGTCGGGCTCGCCCCGGGCTCGGCCTTGGGCTGCGCGATCGCCTCGCACATGAGCGCGTTCTCGATCGCCGTGTGGATTTGCGACGCGCTTTTGTCGTACACGCTCGCGAGCAGCTCGGTGAGCAGACCCACGTCCTCCGAGTCTTGTGGCGTCAAGCCCGCGTCCAGCGGAGAGCCTACAACGTCCATGTCACTCGGACTGGACGACGGGCTCTGACGCGCCCGTGCGGAAAACGTGGGGTAGTAGTAGCCCAGCGTGTGGCTGATGCAGCTCGACGGGTCATCTGGGATCGGTTGCATTTTGATCCTGTGGCCAGCCACGAGTGAGATCGACCACATCCTGTTGGAAAAATACCAAATGGGGCCGTACGTACCAGCCCACTTCGTACAGCTTGAAGGTGTCCTTGGCGAACTTGCTGGTCTCGCACTCGCCGTCCGAGACCCACACCACCGTCACGCAGTCTTCCTCGACGTACAAACGGATAATCGCGGACGCCGAGAGCGTGCACTGGCGCTTGCCCAGCAGAACGGACAGCGACGTCGACGCGAATAGCGTGTCGTCTGTGCGCTCCACCGTCTAAAGCAACATATAGACAGGGCATTCAGATTTCAGAACGCAATCCCTTACACCCCACACAGCCACACGTACGCGGTCCATGTCGGAGGCTGGCGCGGGGACTTGGTTGTACGCGAGCAGCTTCCACAGCTCGCGCGCGACGGACTGGAACGGGAACGGATACCGTCGCGCGATGGTCCAGTCCACGCGGAGATCCCCGTTCGTGCTCGAGGACGAGCTGCTCACGCTGGCCGCGTCGTCGTCGATGACCTTGACCTCGATGTTGCGGTAGTCGCGCAGGAAACTCGCGAGGCCGCTCGCGACCAGTGCCTCGTCGGTGCGCCGGAACTCGCGCTCGCAGGTCGCGCTGAGCTCGTCGAATACGGCCGCGCTGTTGCCACCGCTGCCGTGGCGCTTCTTACGGCGCCGCACCACTCGACGCGAGGTCTCAGAGTCGCCGCCGCCGCCGAACGCCGAGAGGTTGGGGCGCTTGCGGATCACGCGCTCGAGCGACTTGGCGAACTTGAGCTGCCCCTCGAGCTCGTCCTTGAGGCGCGCGTTCTCGCTCAGCGACTTTTGCTTCTCGAGGAACTGCTGCTGCGCGATGCGCTGCCAGGTCGCGTCGCCCGCGTTCGCGAGCTTGTCGTCGTTCGCGCGCTCAAGCTGCCGCAGCTCGAGCTCGAGCTCGCGCACCTTGGCCTTGAGGTAGTCCAGCTCCTGCTTCTGGCGGTTCTGGTACTGCTTGGCGGCCGGCGCGTCGGGCTCCGCCTCGGTCTCGGCCATGGCCTCCTCCGCGCGCCGCTCGGCGGCCACGACGAACTGCAGTGTGTCCAGCACGTCGGCGTCGGTCAGCGCGTACTCATCGCAGTCCATTTTCGGATGAGATGTTTGGAGCTGCTCAGTGTCCCTCCAGCAGCTATTGGCGTGGTTTTGTTCCCCGAAGTTAACCTAAGCGAGCCTTCAAGGTCTGTCTTGGGTGGCTTGTATGTTTCACGACGGCGAAGAGGAGAGGAAGCCTGGATCTTGGTCGTGGAACCAAGGTCACAAACCGGAAGACGACTTGTAGATCAGAACAAAGAAAGAGGTGTGATGGTGGTGTATAAGGAGGGACCGCTCGCATGGGCGTGGAGCTGCCGCGCCCGCCGGCACCGTGACTGTCCAGTCCGGATTACGCGCATGTTCGAGTCAACACAGTTGGGGTGAGCTCAAGCCGGCGCCGCGCCACACACGGCGTAACCGTTGCGCAGTAAAAGGCGCCGCAACCGGGAAGCGGGAACATTCCTGGAGACCAAACTGTGGTGCGAACCGCCCGTCCATGGAACAAAAAACGCGAACTCCATCTCCACAACAAAACTCTGCAGAAGAAAACAAGGCTAGCGGACCACTGGCAGTGGTCCGCTAGCCCGCAGTGGTCCACTGCGGGCGCTTGAGTCAAGAGATCCCCAGTTAGCGCCAACTCACATGGGGTGTGCAGTTTGACAAGTGTGGCGCGCTCGTCACTGACGAGTCGTCAGTAAGCAGGAGATCGGATATGAATCGTGTCAGTCGTACTGTACAGAATCGGAGTTCGCAGTTTAGTTTGTCACGACCGGAGTAATCGATGGGTTCTAGCCCTAGACGAAGGCCCAGCGATCGGCAAGACTGGCCACACCGCAAGTGAAGCCTCAGTCGTGGTCCAGTGTTTTTGTTTCTTCTGCGGAGAACATCGGTCGGTGACGACCCACCCGCACGTGCAGACGAACTGGATCGAGAGAACTTGTTACAGTTACCGGTACCAACAAACATACTAAACCGCACACGCAAGTGGGGACAAAAAAGGAATAATGATATCTCTTCCGCGTGGGTGAACCGGTCAGCTAGCGCTCAATCCAGAGACGCGCTGCCCATCAGCTCTGCCACGACGTTGCTGTAGATGTAGCCGATGGTCTTCTCGTAGACGCTGAGCGCGACTTCTGTGGCGAGCCCCACGTCCTTGGCGGCCGTGCCGAGCTCGCGCGAAGGATCCATTGGTTTCGGAACAAACTGCACGCACGTCCGGAAGACTGATTTCTTGAGCGGATCAGTGGGCGACGGCTCGAAGACCACCCTGTCATCACAAGCACTTCCCATATGAGTCTCCTGTCTTGTTCCTCGGCGTTTCTCGTGCCGCGAGCTGGCCCTACCATCCTTTCTCTTGAAGTCGAAATGAGTCGAACGGGTTCGGCTGATTGTCGCAGCGGCCGACACACTCCCACACGTATGTCATTCGGTCGCCCTCCACGAACCGGCGGACGGCTACGTCGGCGTTCAGTGTGAAAATGCCGAGTGAGCATTCGATTTTGCAGACGCCGAAGACGTCGTCGCCGCGAGCCTTGAACGCCTAGAAACAAGATGGCCATCGTTAGTCCATGATGAACTGAACTAACCTTGCTGTGAGTATGCATCGTACCCTCTTGAATCCTTCATCGGGACCACCACCACAACGCGGCGTGGTGAGAACATCCCATGCCGTCTTCGTGACGTCCGCGACGTGGAAAGGTACGGTCCGGCTTTCCGAGACTTCCATCGTCATGACGCTCTGCCCGTCTTCAGTGACCATGTTCATGTTCACTCTTCGCTTGCTCTCTGTCGCTTGCCGTACGCCAGCCTGCTCTAATACTGACTCGGTGCCCGGGTACAAATCGGCGACGTTGTTGAATAATCGACTGTAAATGTCGCCCGAGCTCGGCGTTTCCAGAGGCGGAGACGGCGCCGGTGCCACGCCAAGTTTCTGGGATCGCAACCAAAGAGATATCAGACAACGCGAGTCTCACCCGTCCCACATAACGGATGCATACCTCTAAGTCGGGGCTCTTCTGGATAGATTTCTGGATTGCCTTGAGCACCTTGGTTTGGTCCTGGAAAATGTCGCGCAGCCGCGCGTTCTCTGTCGTTGCGCGCTGACGGTCCAGCAGTAGTTGATCGGCGACGCGTTTCCAGAACATGTTGGCGCCAGGCTTTTCTGGATGGTGGCGTTTCTTGAGGCTCGCGAGTTGGCTTTCAAGAGACGTCGCAAGCGCGCGGATCGCGTCGAGCTCGTGCTTGCGGCGCTTGCGCGTCGGCTTTTGTGAAGCGTCTCGCTGAGTCGGCGACGACTGCTCGGGCGCTGCCGATTCGTTCTCAAAGAGGCTGCTCTGATCGGAACTGCTATCTGTCGATGCTAGGTCCTCCACATCGAGACAGAGTTTCGCTTCGTGCACAGTAGACGCTGAAGTGTCGAGTGCGCCAACGACGGAGCTGCTCGCTGTCGGGCCGTCGAAGAGCGCCGCAGCGTCAGTGCCATTGGTGGCGGAAAGCCACAGTTCGGACGCGGGGAACGCAAGCGACGGCTTCTCGAAGGCCGCGCTGATGTCCTCCGCCTCACCGCTAAAGGTCGTGAGCGCGTCGAGTAGCTCCTCGTCGGAGAACGCGAAAGTCGCGGAGCTCGCCGGCGTCGTACTCATGACGAGCGAGAGAGAGTTGGAGAATGGGACAGTCATCGAGGCAGACTGAACCCTACTCTAGGACCAAATGCCAGTTCCTTGCACTCAAATAGGATTTCTGTCCTAGTCTCAACACGTTCACAACGTGGCCCACATGAACCAACATTACACATACTCTCGATTTTAGCAGAGTGGTGTTGTCTGGTTACGCGCCACCGACTATGCCGATTACGCGCGGCCGGCGTGGCGCTCGTTCTCGATCTCCTGGAGCTGGCGGCGCAAGATCTTGCCCGTCGCGCTCTTCGGGATCGCGTCAATGAACTCCACCTGACGCACCTTCTTGAACGGCGCCACCTTGCTCTCCACGAACGCCATCACCTCTTCTGCCGTCAAACTCGGGTCCTTGCGCACCACGTACGCCTTGGGGAGCTCCTGGCCGTGCTCGTCGTAGCCACGCACCGCGCACGCGTCCGAGATCTGCGGGTGGTGGTTGAGCACGTCCTCTAGCTCGGCCGGGGCCACCTGGTGACCTTTGTACTTGATGAGCTCCTTGACGCGGTCGACGACGTGGACGAAGCCGTCCTCGTCAATGTATCCGATGTCTCCGGTGCGAAGGAATCCTTCTTCAGTGAGCGTCTTTTTGGTGGCCTCTTCGTTCTCGTGGTAGCCGAGCATGACCTGTGGTCCTCGGTAGAGGAGCTC
>JAADWV010000779.1:0-13624 GCA_023336295.1 Pythium folliculosum
CACTGTACGCAGATCAACACCGTCAAGCGAGATGCATCCGCTGCGCAGCGGGTGGACACGGAGCAGAGCCATGGCGAGCGAGCTCTTGCCGGATCCGGTGCGTCCGACGACGCCGATCTTCTCGCCGCCGCGAAGAGTGAATGAGACGCCGCGTAGTGCGAGAGTCGACTTGTTGAGGTCTTGGTGGTGGTTCGAGTAAGTGAAGTTGACGTGATCAAAGACGACCTCACCTTGCTTGGGCCACTCCGAGTCGACAATGCAAGACGGCATCTCCGAGGATATGTCTGTCTCAACCTCTGATTCACCAAAGTGTCGGAGTCGCTCGATGCTGTAGAGTTGGTCACATGTGTTGATCAAGCCGGACCCGAAGCGAAAGATGAATTCTTGTTGGGTCATGATGATGTAGAACAACGCGAGCAGAAACTGTGCCGGAGTGACAGAACGCATGAATAGAACCGCAAGTAGCCCGAGTGATTGCGCTGCTAACAGCGCCTCTTCTCGTAGGATCGCAAAGGAGTTGAACGTGTCAGTGAAGTATTCGATCCTGCTTTTGATCTCGAAGGCCGCCTCCAGTTCACGGACTTTGTGGGCAATGTGCTCTTCGCCAAACGCTCGCAGCACTGTCTCACCGTCAAGCACTTCGGCCATGACGCTGAGTTGTCTGCCGTTACTGACCCGCACGAGATGAGTCAGTCCGACATAGAACTTGACAGAGAGCGCTCGCAGCAGCACCGCGTTCGCAGCAACTGTTATGGCGACAGCGAACGGGCCGAGAACCCATCCGAATACTATAGCACGGCCCAATAGCGTGACAGAACTTGACACCAGTGCGCTTACGTGCTGCGGTAGTATCATATCAACTTCTCCCAAGTCGGAGACGAAGGGGTTGAGAATATCTCCCAGCGGAGTCGTGTAGAAGAACGTCATGGTCGCGCGTAAAATCGCACGCACCATCCTTGAAAAGAGCTGACCGGTTGACTCAACATTGAATGCAAGTGCGCTCGCTTGTGTGAGAAGACCAAGCACCACACATGCAAATGCGAGTGCGCTGTAGATAACTGGAACAAACTCGACGCTGTCTTCACTTGGCAAGACTGCCGGTGAAATCGATTGCCAGCTCAAAATCCAAACATCGCGGCAGATACATGTAGCTCCCCACAGCACAGAGAATAAACCCGTCGCAACGATACATACCCAGCCTCGAGGACCGCCACCGGAGATGAACTGCATGATAGCCGCCTTTGAGATGAATGTATCGCGTTGCTCGGCACCATCTCCCTGACTCGCTGTTACGAATATCCGAGAATCACGAATTTGTTCCGCTGTGGCTTCGGATTCGTTTGACATCGGCGTGATCCATAGAGATCGATCGTTCGGCTTTCTCGACATCGTCGACTGATAGTCGCGCATGCGCCGCGTTTGCGCCACCCCTTGGGATATGATACGTGTCTTCGATCCCCGCACTCCCGCACGGCTCTTAACACGAACACCATGGCTGCTAACCTCCACCAGTTGATCCACGAATGAAGAACCGATATACTCAGGATTGTGCGTCACGATCACCACCGTTTTGAACATCAACAGCTCCACGATACACTTCCGGAAGATCTCGCTCTGAACCACTGCGTCCACATTCGCAAGTGGGCAATCCAGCAAATACAGATCAGCATCGGCGTAGCACGCACGCGCCAACGCAATACGAGCCGACTGGCCACTTGACAGGTTGATGCCGCGTGGACCCACAGGTGTCGCATCGCCAGCAGGAAGTGCGACCAGATCTTCCAGTAGTCCGCACGCATTAACCACTACCCAGTACTTCTCCTCGTCAAAAGCTGCGCCAAACAGGATATTATCGCGGATCGGAAGTGTCTGGAGCCACGAGTCTTGAGAGCAATATGCGATGCGACAATCCAATGAAGGGCTACAGAATGATCCGCTTAGCACCTTGGACGTGGAGCCTTCGCCGAGCAGAGCTCCAAGGAGAATAGATTTACCTACTCCCGCTGGCCCGTGGATGACCACGAGCTCTCCTCTTCGCACGACCCAGTCGACGTTAACCAGCAGAGGCAGAGCATCAGTTGCCTGGGTTGCTGCTGACATACACGCACCTCGCATCTCCGCGATGACACCTTCAGCCAGCTTGGATGAGTCGTTTGAGCTGGATGTTGACTGTGAAAGATTTTTCTCACTGACGAGCAAGAAAGATTCGAATTTCTTCCACGCACGACTGGCGATCACAACCGTTTGAAATGCAGACTTGGCCTTCTCCGCACAACGGAAGCAATCGTGGACCAGCACCAGCGTCGTGAAAACCTGCAAGGGCGACATTCCAGTCGCCTTGGCGACGGTTGACGAAGATGACGAGCCCATCGCAAAGACGAGCGCAGTGACGAGAGTGGGGCTCTCCTTTGTTATCTCTTTCATGACGAACGTGAGCGCCGAGACGCGATTCGCGGCAGAAGTCTCTCGCGCCCGTGCTTCGAGTATTTTGTGCTCCATTTTGTCTTCCCACGCGTTCATCTTGACCATCCGGATGCTCATGATGCTCTCGTGGATAGCGTTCAGACGGCGAGCGAACGCGATCTCGAATCGGCTCGCGAACGACGTGCCTACTGTGACCTCAGCCAACAGCAGCACCACATAGGCGACGGCGACGGCGCACACGACCACCCACGATATCTCCACGACGTTCACGAGCACTGCGACTGACACCACAAGCTGCACAATGACACTCCATGCGCTGTGGGTAAAGAGGGGCATGCTGGCGACGCGACTGAGGTCGTTCGAGAGCATGTAGGTGATCTCCGTCAGCCGTTGTTTGCGGCCGACGGGGGCTTCTTTGGCTTCTGGGGATGTGAAACCATCGACTTGGGCGCCGGACGTCACGACCCGCTCGGTGATCAGCGTGGAGAGACTGCAGCTCAACTGGAGGTAGAGGAGAACGGCCAAACTCGCCGCGTGGGCACGTACGAGTCCGAGCAAGAGTTGCGTGATCACGATGCCTGAGACGGGCACGTACACCTCCCACGTGCCACCAACGACGCGCGGATCCGCCGTTGCCGCCTCCGTCGTGGGGAGCCCCGTGCGGTTGAGGTAGAGCAGAAGCAGCGGACGCAGCGCGGCGAGTGGCGTCGCCGCGAGATTGAGCAGCGCGACGCGCACCAACCGGCCTCGGTTGACCGCGCACACACCACGAAGCAGCCGCGCGCGGCCTGCGCTCGGGATCTTCTTCTTGAGATCTGCAGCGGCCTGTGCGCCGCGAAACTGCGGCTCTAGGCGCCACAGGTCGCACGTGCCGAGTGTCGCCGAACTGTGTGTCTGGTCGTCGAAAAAATGGAGCACGAGCTTGCGCCAGCGCGGCGTCGCGCGCGCCGTCGGGTGCCACGGGAACCGCGCTGAGCCGAGCGGCTCATCGCATGGCTCTACAACAGCATGGTCGTGGGCGTCGCGTCGGCGCGCACGCAGCAGCGGCGCGGTCTCGCCGCGCGCGCCATGCGCCATTTCGTCCTGTTTTCTGAGAGTTTCGGTTTGGTGTTTTGGGGATGCCTTTCCGCTTTGCAGGTGTGGGCACAAAAGCGAGGTGATACTTCCCATCCTGGTAGCCAATCCAGCCATTTGCTTCTGCCAGCAAGTCATGAGCTCCTCGCCGGAGCCGCCGCGCGCGGCGCTGTATGTCGTGCTCTCGAACATCAGCGGCCGCCAGAACATGGGCACGTACCTGCGCACGGCCTCGGCGTTCGGCGCGACCCAGGTCATCGTCGGTGCGTGAGATGGCACTGCGTGCAGCTTCTCTTATTTGCTCATCGCTGTGGCTGACACCGTTGGACTCTCGCAGTCGGCTCGCAGCGCTTCGGCACGCACGGCGCGCACCGCGCGCACAAGTACGTGGACGTGCTGCACTTCTACAACTTTGGCGACGCGCGCGCGTACCTGAAGGAGAAAGGCTGCGCCATCGTTGGCATCAAGCGCTCGAGCGACTCCCACGGTGAGATGATGACAGCGCTCCGGATCAGCCCCTTGCGTGGGACACCGCCACATTGTGTGACTTCCCACTGACGCGCTCGTTTGGACCCTGTCGCACAATTCGTCTCCTGTGTCTATGCAGCGGCGCACGCAAAGTCGTACTCGGGCTCCACGGCGTTCGTGATCGACAACGAGGTGAGATGATACGCGCCTTCCTTCGTTGTCTAAGTGATCCCGTGAGGAATCTCACCGTGAATGATTGAACCACAACGCTAGGGCGGTGCCCTGTCGGCGGACCAAGTCGCGATCTGCGACAGCTTCGTGCATGTGCCCTTCCACGGCCCGCAGAAGGCGCCGCTGGCGCTGGACGCCACGGTCGTGGTCGCCATCGTGTTCCACCACTTCACCAAGTGGGCCAAGTTCCCCGTGCGTCCGTTCGAGCCGACCTCTACCCAGGGTAAGTTCGTGCTGGATACGTTCCCGATCTCGGACGGATCGGACGCGCGCTCGCAGCTGATCGCCGCTGAGCGAGAGGCCAAGCGCGCGATGGACGTTGACGAGCTCATGAGCGATGAGCTCAGCAACATCTTCGGATAGTAATAGAAGCTTCTTCGCGTTTTTTTACAAGCAGTGTATTCACGGGTCTTTAAATTAAGCATGAGATTGCGGAGAGAGCATCTGTGCGATGCCGACCAGAGTGGCCGACGCTCGTCTCTCTCGGAAATCCCGGGTGGTATTGGTAGTTGTTGTCGTACGATGGCCTGGCATCGTTATGTTTCTCCTTCTTCTTCTTCTTCTTCTTCCCACTTGTCGTGAGTGTGGAGACGTCGCCTTGTCTGACTTCCCGTCTCGCCCCTTGTGAGGCTGCGTCGTCGCGCATGCCTCAAGTGTGTATCAGTTGCTTTGTTGATCTACGCCGCGAGGGCGTAGCTGCTCTTCCGTCTGCCTTTGCTGGATAACAAGACCGAGTTGTGGCGCTCCAACGTGAGCCGCGCCTCTTGGCGCTGCCGCCGTTCCGCGAGCACACTCGCGCAGTAGTTACAGGTCTTGACGCTCGAGAGGTCGTCGAGCCGCAAGCGCGTGAACTGCGCCGGCAGCGTGTCGGCGACGTTGCTGCGCTTGAGGCACTGCGAGCAAAAGAGCAGTCCGCAGTGGTAGCAGTTGCTCTGGTGGGCCGATATCCGGACGCCGACCAGGCGCTTCAAAAAGTTGCCCACGGCCTTGGACGAGCTGAGCAGTGCGCCGTTGCAGCGCATGCACTTGCTGCGCAGCGTCGGCGGCAGAAACGGCGGTGCGGTCGCGATGTTGCGCAGCAGCGCGCGCTTGACTTGCTGCGGCGCGACCTCGTAGCACATGAGTCCTTCGTTGTTGAGCGCCGTGAGCGACGCGCCAAACGCCACGAGCGCGCCGCAGATGCTCGAGAGGCCGTGCTTGATCGCGATGTGCAGCAGCGACTCGCCGTCCACTTCCATGTTCGCATCCGAGCCGAACTCGAGCAGCTTGACCACGACCGCAGCGTTGTCGATCTTGATCGTGAGCATGTGCACGGCGAGCGGCGTGAGCCCGCGCTTGTTCTTGACGCGGACGTCGGCGCCCGCGCTCAGCAGACCTTGCACCATCCGCGCGCACTGCGGCCGTCGCCACGAGCCGGCGGCAAAGTGGAGCGCCGAGTTGCCGTTGTTGTCCTCGAGGTTGATGATCTCGTCGATGCAATCGTTCTCGAGCAGCGCCTCGAGCACGTGGAGGTCGCCCTTGCGCACGGCGATGTGGAGCGGGCCCTGCCCGTGGTTCGGCTCGCGCAGCGAGAGGACGAGTGACGACATGCTCGCGCTGCTCGTGCTGGTCAGACTCGCGGTCGAGGTCTCGGAGGACTCGTTCGCGGCGGCCGCCTTGATCGCCGCGAGGCTGAACGTGCCCGAGTCGCGGATGTTGTAGCCGCGCTTGTTGAGCATGCCCACGAGGTTCTTGTGGAACACTTCCTCCGCGTGCATCGCGCGCGCCGAGGACGCGGACGAGCGCGCGGGCGTGCTCGCGGTCGAGTGGGTCGTGGCCGTCGTGGTCGCGGTCGTGGCCGTGTCCGAGGCGTCGAGCGGCTCGCCGTCCTCGTCGTCGAAGAAGAGATGGTGGCGGCGCCCGCTGAGACAATCGCTGCTGTTCATGCTGCTGCGCGGCGTGACGCCAATGTACTCGTACTCGACGGGGCGGCGCAGCGCCTCGAGGTCGATCGCGTTCTCGTCAATGGCCAGCATGGGAGGAGTCTCTGGATGGGTGCGCTGGGTGGCCAGACAGGTGGCGGCGGTCTATACCCAATGGAACCGATCCAGCGGGCCCGCACTCGGACGAATCGTAAAGGCGCTGGATTGGATGGCGGAGCAGGGGGAAGATGAAGATATCGGCCACGACGGTGAGAGTACGTACGTGGTTGGCGCGGCCACGCGATGGACTTGCGGAGGCGGCGGCGCGTGGCGGAGGCGGCGGGGGGAGGCGGTCGTTCGCAGCTTTCGACGGATTCCCCGGACTGGTCGGCCGGCCCGTCGAAGCAAAGCAGATGGGCCGCCTTCGAAAAACACAGAGAACCGACTGCTGGGGACGAACGGCGGGAGTCGTCAGCAACGGTCTGTCCAGAGAGCTCGCGTGGGTGGGTGGATATGTGTGCGCTCGAGTGCGTGGTGCAGTAGTGCGTGGCGCTCGCAGTGAGGTATGTACAGCGGTAGCCGCGATTGTGGATCAGTCCGCGGCCGGATCAGTCGATCCAGGCGCACACAGGGAATCGGCACTTGCGCGCGCGGGTGGCGGACACGCAGGGGTTCGATGTTTTTTTGTTTCTTTTCGTGGAAGCCTTCACAGAAGAACCAAAAGCTCGGCAAAATACGAACATGAGATTGTGAAATTTCTAAAATTGGAGCGAGGGAACACTTCCGGAACTGTCTCGTCCAGCATTTTTGGGTCCCAGTTTCTGGACTTTGGACCCAATCCCAACCCTTTTCGGCTAGGGGTAGGGCGGCGTAGCGCACATCCCGCTGTTTCATTTGTTTCATCTTGCGTCAATTCATGTGGACCACGTAAATGCAATGTCAACAACCCCAATTCACTCCCGTCGCCTGTAGTCCCGAGGATTGTGTGGAGATAGTGGAGCGATCTCTCCTCTTGCTCTCGGGGTCATCACCATCAAACACGTGATAAATACCTAAAAGTGGCAACTCGCGAGAGTCTTTATGCTGACCCACAGCGCGTCAGACTGCTTGGAGTGGTCAGCGTGAAGCCGGCTCTGTGGCGTGACTGGTCACAAGCGAATCTTGAATTTTTGCCATTTTTGCAAAAGGTGTAACAAACCTCATGAGGACATTCTATGTGCACAGACAATGATATCTTGGATGAAGACAAAACGCGAGTATATTATTTTGGCTGAGTGCCGTATGTGACTACAACTACCGTATTCTATATGTTAAATGTCGTCCCCAAATCCTGGAACCCGATCCCTGACCAAAACAAGGTGTACTCCGTAAATTACGGAGCGTGCGACGGAGCTGGTAAATTACGAAGAAAGTTCAGCAAAAGTGCGCACGGGAATGTCAGACGAGACAAGATGTTGAAGTGTACATTGAAGGATCCATGGTACTTGACCTTGGCTGCAGCCGAGTATTGAGGGCTTGAGCTTGTGCTCGAGAGCAGGGTTGTCGCGTAGTGCACTGCGTTAATTCCCCGGTACCCACCACCACCAACAACTCACAACAACAACAAAAAACCGAAGAATGACTGTCTTTCTCAAAATTCCTCCTCCTCACTAGCACTGGCGTCGCTCATGTCATCGCCCGATGCGATTTCCTCACCCTCGGTGCCCGCAGACACGACAGCGACAGGCACCACTGCGGGCACCACTGCGGGCTCCACTGCGGGCTCCATCGTCTCTCCATCCTCCACCCATGTCTGCAATCTGGCGCGCTTGAACCCGTTACGGATGGTCGACGCGGAGAGCGACAGCCATCCGGAGAGGAGCCACTGGACCAACTCCTTCCGGGATGGGGGGGCGAGCTTGCCGTTCTGTTGGACTTGGGCGGCGATCCAGCTCATCCAATGAGCGCGCATGTGATCCTTGAGGGGCTTGTTCCAGCTGATGTCTGCTGGCTGGCACACGTACGTGAACTTGGGCGGGACCTTGTGCAGGATGACACCGAGCTCGATCGCTCGGGCGGTCACTGCATCCGTCCAGTGCCCGCTAAAGTCATCCCACAGGAGCAGCACCTTCGGGTCGCTCGCCGTGCGATGACCGAAGTGGTAGTTGAGAAACGCGACGGATAGCGTGGCGTTCCACCAAGCCGTCGGATTTCCATAAATTTGGAGATCGCCGGATGCCTGCAGTGGCTCGATCTTCCGCCATAGCCGCACGCCAAAACCATGCCGATCACGGTCGTTCTCGAGCGCCACCTCTGGGATCTTCGACTTGGACATCTTGAACACGAGGAAGGGAGCGTACTTCTTCCCGCTGGCATCGCCCAGCAGCATGGCCGTGATGCGTTCTTTCTCGCGGCCACTGCTCTTCACCCAGACGGTCTTGGCGCCGCGATCGTTCACGGTCGTCCGAGGGAGATACTCCAGCCACACGCCAGTCTGGTCGGCGTTGTAGATCATCACGACCTGGTTCTCGTGCGCCACACGGGTGACGTCGCTAGCAAAGGCGGTGAGGACTTCCATCGCCTCTGCTGGCGTCGTCTGGCCGTGGCGCGTCCGGGCCCGGATCGAGAGACGATGACGCTTGAGGAAGCTCTTGCGCCAGACGTGGCTTGCCGTGAAGGCGCTTGCAGGAATGTTGTCTCGAGCAGCCAGCTCGAGTGCCTTTGCGCTGAGCATGGCGCTCGAGACAGGGATACCATCCTTGCGAAGAAGGTTGAGCCACGTGACGATCTCGCGCTCAGTGGTGCTGGAGAGCACCGTAGCAATGCCCAGCGGGCGAACGCGGTACAGCGCGCGGTTGCGCGAGTTGGCGGCCGCCTCTTGGAGAGCGGGCAGATCGCCCGCCCAGCGGTAGATAGAGCGCGCGATGAGCTTGCGCTCAGTTGCCGCACTGCCGCTGTAGAAATGGTCGAGAGTAGCAGGCATGTCGCCCGTGTCGACGAAGAACTGAGCCACCTCCAAACGCCGGCCGACCGCCGTCGCACGATTGCGGTGTACGCGTTCGCGGCGACCACGGCCACGGATTGACGGTCGACCTGCCATGATGAGAAATGCCCACAGCCCTCATTTTCGCAAGGAACTGGTGGGCCACGGCCGCGCGCCACAACCACGTAAATTACTGGCTCAGACTCAGAGTGACAATTGACATGTAGGTCTCGGTTATCAGATTTACTCATTCTGATTGGCTATAATGTGGTTGCGACAATTAACATGTGGGTTCATTTAACATATAGAATACGGTAACCACCATCGGTACCCGTTGCTCCTCAGGAGACCTTACAGTCTCCTTACCAAGCCACGAGCGAGACGAGAATGCGATGGGCAAGGTGCGGCTGTGTCGCAGCGATGGGCCGGCACAGCTCGGGGTCCGAGTCGCGGATGAGAATGTGACCGTGACGGTTGACTTCGGTAGCAAATACACTGCCGCCGGTGACCGGTTGTTATGTGTGGAAAGCTCAAGAAAACAAACATAACATGCGTGGAGGGGCTTGACGGGACAGCTGTTCCAGTCAAGGGAGTTGGAGAATTTGAGATGGTCGGTGGAGGCACGACCCTTACGGTAGCGGTGCGAGGGTGTCCAAGGAGGTGTTGCTGCTCGGCCTCGACTTCCTCATCGCGAACGCCGGCACGCTGGACTTTCGGTGATCAAGGGTGACGTGCGGCGATGGTCAGAGCGCGCAAGTCGCTCCGCTCGAGTACAGTTGTAGGCGGTGGGAAGGTACGGAAGATGCGGCGTGCGCGCGGTTCATCGGTCCGTCCAAGAAATGAAACGTCGGAGTGAGGGCGGAGACAATCGTGAATGTCCCAGTCCGCGTGCCGGACAGAGCAAGTGTGTTGTTCAAGCCGCTGGATGCCGTAGGGCCGCGCCTGTGGTCGCGATCGCGCGTGACTGGTGAGCTAGAAGAGGAAGAGTGCGACTGGTTGCATCGGTTGGTGCAGCTCTACCGAAGCTGTTCGCCGAGAACTCGGCACGGTCGGCAGTGACGTCCAAGGAGCAGCACCGCATTGGCAAGGGTGATCACCCGCCGATCCAACAACGTCGCTTCCGGTATTCACCGGTGGAGGACAAGGCCATCGAAAAAAAAATCGAGGAGATGTTGGCGAAAGATGTTATCGAGCTGAAAACGGTTAGAGGTGATTTCCCGTGGGTTAGGTGACCACGAAGGATAGATCGGTTCGAGGATCGAGTCTGTGTCGATTATCGCTATCTAAACGCAATCACCGGGAAGGACGAGTACCCTACCTCCCCCCTTCCTCGCAGTGACGAGACACTCGATGCTCTGGGCGGTTGTGACTGGTACACTGGACCTCGCAAGCGGGAATTGACTGGTTCTGAAATAGGATCGAGACAGGACGGCCATGATCTCAAAGTATGGCATCTTTCGATTCAAGCGGATGCCATTCGACTTGTGTATCGCGCCAGCGACGTTCCACCAAATGATGGACGCGACTCTGCGGTCTATACCATGGTTATGCTGCCTCGTGTATCTGAACGACATGATCGTGTACACCAGGGGCATTGTTTATGGGGCATCAAGTCCATGTCGCTGGACGAAGTGTTTGGTCGGCCCGAGGATGTAAGACCGCCCCTTGAGCGCATCAATTGCCACTTTGGGCAGAAGGAAGTCAAATACATCGGGCACGTGGTCTTCAAGAAAGGCATCAGGCCGACGGATCGACTGGTGAAGGCGGTGTGCGAGTTAACGCCGCCGGTGAGCGGCGATGTATTGCAGTTTCGGCGTTTTGTGCACCTGGCGGGTTCGATCGGAAGTTAATCGCGAACTTCAGCCGCATCGCGGAGCAGCTCACTCGCCTTACGCGGAAGGACACGCCGCGGTAGTGGGGCACAAGCAACAGGGCGCGTCCAAGACGCTGGAGCCAGAGCTCCAGGAAGCGCCGGTGCTGCGGTACCATATTAAGCGAAGGAGCGGGCCATGGCGACTGCCTGGACAACCAGGTGGCGTACAGCCTCAGCCGAAAGTTCCGGGTGCACACGGATCACTCAACTCTTCGCTGGCCTCAGTCGAAGAAGGAGCCGACGGGTCGGCCCCATCAGTGAATATTGACGCTCCATGAGTACGACATGCAGGTCGAGTCAGTGCGATCGGCCTTTTTGGGCGCCACTAAAACGGCGACGCGATTGCGCAGTAAGTTCATTTGGCGCGGGTTATACAGTGTGGTCAAAGCATAGGTTGGGTCGTGTCGCGGTTGTGGATCCTGGAGGTTCAAACCCTGCCGTCACGGCCTCTTTAAGTTGGCGTCTTTGTTGATCGGTGGGCGGTGGACTATTGTGTTCCCTTACGTGAGACACACGACGGGAACAAGTATGCTGGTGTTCACGGAGTACCTGAGAAGGTATGTGCTGGCGGTGCCAGTGAAGGATCGTTCCGCCCCAGTCGTCGCAAAGGGGTTGTTGGAAAGTGTGATACTCAAGTTCGGTCCCATGAGGGATCTGCTGGTGGTGCGCGAGTACAAGAGCCAGATAATGAACGCAGTATATACTTGTGACAGGTCCATCTGTCTCCAGATGAATGGTTTGGTCGAGCGATTCAACAGGGCGATGGATTACATGAAATCCTGGTACGTCAGAGAGGACCAGGTGATTGGGACGTGTGTCTACCGTACGCAGTGTATGCGTACGATTCGTCGGTAGCACCTACGGATGTGCAGCCGCACCGTCTCGCGTACGGCGACGATGCGCGTGCGCCCAGTGATCTCCTTGTGTATGTGTAGGGTGGCGCATGGAGTACCTCGAGGATCGCGTGCGGCTGCTGCCGGAGGCCCGCGACAGGGCGTGCGAAGCATTCAAGTCGGTGCACACGAAAAACGCCGCGCAGTTCGACAAGCGGGCACGGACTCGGCACGTGTTTTGTGTCGGGCAGCTCGTCTGAATGCTGCGGCCGCACAGGGGAAGGGTATCGGCCAGCTGCGACACCTATGGGTCGGGTCGAATCGGATCCTTGTATGGCTTAAAACGTGAAGTTGAGAAAATGTTCGACGGGGAGCGTCAAGCCGCGTGAGCGATTCCTTACCTCGGGCAGCGACTCGAAGACGGCGTTGGAGATGGGGCGCACGGTCGACGCGCACATCAATGGAGAGGTCATGGTGGTGACGACAAGGTCAAGACGGTGGGCGCCCTCTCCAACCACCGGGTGCGCAACGCCTCGGGGCGCTACAGACGGGGGGCAGCCCGCCCTCCAACGCTGGATGTACATTTGGGAAAAATTAAAACTGTATTTCTAGTGAACTGCCTGTTCCCCCTGTGGCTGTTGAAAACCTGTTGCACGATGGGCCAGAAGTTAAATTCTATTGTTGAAGATGATGATCTCGTTTTGGTCATGTACAATCGCGCATGGGTGTGGCTACGCGCTGAGGGAGATGAGTTCCTGTTCTTGAAGCCATGGTTTCTATCTTTTATCCCTGTGGTTCATGGGACGTGTGACCGGGGGAAATAATGCGACGCGTGCAAAATGGTAACGGACACAGAACCTCGGATATGGGATGAAGCAGTTGTCATCACATGGAGATAGAAATGGGACCCTAAGAGCCTGAGCCCAAACCCGATGCGGGAGAGCACAACCACGCGAAAATACAGAACGGATTCTGCCAGGCGCTCGTTTTCTAGAAGAAAATGGGAGCGAAACCGCCACAGGACGGCGCCCACAGGCACACTTTGAAACCCCTGCTGAAGAGAAGAAACTCTGGGATTAAACAGCCAACACCAACGTGGGAGAAGAAGGAGGAGCTGATGGAGAAGCAAGGGGGTGAGGAAGTCGGCGAGGGAACATGTACTAGTTACCTTTTCATTCGCGAAGTTCCTCTTCGGCGTCCATTATGGTACACACACCGACTCGAACCTTTCAGGGTCATTCGTGGTGCGACATCGACAGCCACGTGTCGACCGACTTCGGCGGCGGCACTTCTGTGCGGCGCGCCCTTCCTTCTGGCCGTGCCAGCACGCGTCGCAAGAAGTTCCAGCTCGTTGGTGTCTTCGACTCCGTTGCTGCCGCGGCGGCAGGGAGAGTTGCGTATGACAGTTGCGTCCACACGTACGAATCCCGCTACCTGCTTCGACCCCTACCCGGCGACACGAAGCCGGTCACACATATGTTGCTCGCATGTGTTCAAGATCGTACCGTCTCGTGGAGGCCTGAGAAAATCGAACTGTGAAGAGGATGTACCGAGAACAGATCCGCTACGCGTGCGTCGAGACCCTTCTCGACGCTCCACTTGGGCTCCTGAGTTGATGGCAAAACAGACTCTGTTTTGAGAGGTCCAAACTCCTCTGGACCTCAGGAATGAACTTACTTGTCCCTAACAAACCTTATGCATGGGGTGTCATGCTCCGATAGGGTGAAATCTCGGAGCATTTCCACCAATGGAAGTGCAACACGAACACACGCGTTCCTGCCAATCAGGGACGCGGGAGGGGCGTCTCTCTTTTATGGAACCTACAACTCTCTTGTAGCGAGCGCCAGTTGGGCCCGCC
>JAADWV010000078.1:0-81210 GCA_023336295.1 Pythium folliculosum
GGGCCTTCTCCGGCCACCGCCACGGGCTGCGCTTTCGCCGTCTCGCCAGGCGACAAGGCCGTTGGCATCCTGCTCGTGGGCGACGCAACTTGTGCCAACGGTGGTTTGGGCTGCTTCCAGAAGGTGTGCCGCTACTGCAAGGTCAGGGAGACACCGCAGTCGGCATCCTTGCTCAAGTGTACTGACGTGGTCGGGTCCGGACTGCCAGTCAAGGAGATGGCTGTGCGCGCGGCCACGAAGGGCGACGAGCTCGACGCCATGCTCCAGGACAAGACGTTCAAGTGGTCGCTCATGGGCGCCGCCTGCGTGGGAATCGTCGCGGTCGTGGCGCTTGTGGCGCTGGGTGCCAAGCGCGCTGTCTCCCGTCGCAACCTCAAGCCGCTGGATGAGGAAGCGATTCCGGGTGACGAGACGGCGGAAGCCGGCAAGTCAGATCCGTCGCTGGCGGTGGCGGAGGTCGCGACCGAGGACGGCAGCGCCTAAGCAGCAACGTGGTCCGTACACCAGTCGGCGACGCGCGCACGCTGCTGGTCGTCTGTATTTTCTTTTCCTCTCCCTGCATGATAGTGTGTCCCAGTAAACTGCAACAGCGCCGGCGAGTGCCCCGTGTTCCCGCCGAGAAGATCGCTAATATATTGATGGTTATCACAGTCTTTGTGCGCTGTTACTCGCAGTACTGACGCGAGAGTTTCACGGCGTCTCTGGCATCAATGATCTCGTCTTCGCTTTGCCCCGCTCGCTTTTCACTGCACCGGAGCGCCACTCACCACCACTAGGCAGACCCGGAATCGCTTCCAGCCCCTAGGCCCCTCCGTCAACGGCACAACAAGATATTTTAGTTAGTATCGGCGGATTCTGCTACCATCAGCAGTTGGTGATGGAGCCCACACTTGAAGGGCATCTGGGTGGTGCTCGTATATTCAGCACAGTATGATATATCACACGACGAGGGGGTCTTGTAGGACACCAATCAGTGGTCTCTTCGTCATGCCGCTGGGATGCAAAGCGGGTGAAACTTCCCGCCCCGCCCGAGCCCCAGAGTTGCTCGCGCTCGTTGCCCCCACGGACTGAACAAACAGTCTCAGCACCAAATCGTGACTTCCGCGCTCGCCTTGTACTCTCTGTCTCTCACACCTCAACATTCTTCGCACTCCTCAATGTGCCTGCCACCTCACCAGTCAACGCGCGGCGCTCTTTACCCCTCTCACCCTCAAGCGCGTAGTTGTCTGTCTTTACGTATACGATCGCGCTCACGGTCCGCGCAGCCACAGTGGGAGGTTGAGATGGTGATCCAGGTCTTTGGTGGCGCCAACTACCTCGCGTGTACGCCCGCGACAAGCTGGCCGTTGCGGTCTGTTCATTCTGCTGACCCGTTCGAGCGCGTGTGCGCCGATGCCACATGCGACACATTCTTCCAGGAGCTCTCGGCGGCCGCCTGCTCCAGCCCGAGTATCTTCACCCCCATCGCTACCTCTTACTCTGTCGATCTCTGTTTCAAGTATCGTGTCGACTGTGCCAGGGATCTACCTTATAACGGGACGCACACTGCATGGAGAAGCACCATTGAATTCCTTAGCGACCTATAACTACCGCGGAGAAGGAGAGTAGATCCGACCCGCCTTCGCGTCAGGCGCCGTTGCCGAGACTCACGGACGATATGAATAAAGAGAGAGAGAGAGAGAAAGAAAGAAAGATAGAGGGAGAGCTCTACCCATGCCAGCGCCATCACACCTCGTCCTCCAGGACGCCCGAGGGCGTGGGCTGGGGCGTCAGCTGGCGCGCATCTTCCTGTTGCTCGCTTGGCTCGACGGGAGCGGCCGATGCGCGGCGCGTCACGGCGCGCTTTGTGCCAAGTGCGACGAGCGCCACCACGGCGACGGCGCCGACGCAGGCCGCGGCCAGCATCGTCGTTCGGAACGTCTTGTCCTCGAGCAGCTTGTCGAGGCTCTTCTCGGCCGCAGCAAAGCCCGTCGCGTACTCCTGGAACGCAACCGCCACCGGTGGGGCAACGTTTGGTGCCACGGGGCCCGCGACGCTGGGTGCCGCCGGCACCGGGCACGGCACAAAGTCCTTGGACTTGTCGGACGCGAAGACCTGGCAGTAGCGGCACACGCCGCCGAAGCAGCCAACGCCGCCCGCGGGCGAGCACGACGCGTCGTAGTAGGCGCTCACGCCGCCCTGGGTCTCGCCCACCGCAAGCCGCGCCACGCAGGCGTTGGGGTCCGCCGCGGCCGGCGCCGGGGCCTCGATCGCCGGCGCGGGCGCCGCGGCTCCGTACACCGAGCACGCCTCGAGGTGGTTGGACTTTTCCGACTGGAACACGCGGCAGAAGCGGCAGACCGAGCCCTGCACGCAGCCGAGGCCGCGGATGAGGCACGAGTAGTCGGTCGCGAGCCCGACGCCGGCGTCTCGGTCGCCCTGGGACACCGGGCGGTCGCACACCTGCGCGACGATCGGCGGCGGCGTCACCGGCGGCAGCGTCGGCGGCGGTGGCAGCGTCGTGGGCGGCGCGGTCTCGACAATCTCGACGGGCGCGGCCACGGGCTGGATATAGTTGCTGCACGGCACCCAGTTGGCGGCCTGCGGCGTGTCCTTGAACTTGCAGTAGCGGCACACGTCCTGGAAGCAGCCGACGCCGCCGGCCGCGCAGGTCGGATCTCCAACGAGGTTGATGCCCGCGGCGAAATCACCCGGCGACACGGCGAACGGACACGGTGGCAGCGTGGGCGCCGTGGTCGGCGTCGGGGCTGTCGTGGTCGCAGGCGGCGGCGGCGCCGCGGTGGTGGTCGGCACTGGCGCCGGCGTGGGCGCGGGCACCGTCGGCAGCGGCGGCAGCGCGTAGTCGTACCCGAGGCTCGCGCACGTGACAAACTGGTTGGACTTTTCGGTCGGCACGAACTGGCAGAAGCGGCAGACCTTTTCGTAGCAGCCGATGCCGCCCTTGTCGCACGTCACGTCGCCCACGAGCAGCACACCCGCGGCGAGATCGCCGGGCGAGGCCGTGAATGGACACTTGGAGGACGGGCCCTCGGCGGTCGGCGCCGGCACGAGCGCGCCCGAGGTGCTCCCGAAAAAGTACCCGAGGTCCTCGCAGGTGAGGTACGCGCTGGACTGCGGCGTCTCCCGGAACTTGCAGAAGCGACAGGTGTCCTTGAAGCAGCCCGTGCCGCCCTTGGCGCACGACGCGTCTCCCACGAGCTGGACGCCGGCGTCGTAGTCGCCGCTCGAGACCGGGTACGGGCACCCGGTCTCGTCGTTGGCGTCGATGCTCACGGGCGCGAACGTCGCGCCGTTGCGCGGGTACCCGAGGTCCGAGCACGGCACAAAGTGGCCGGACTGCGGCGAGTCCTGGAACTTGCAGAAGCGGCAGACGTTCTTGTAGCAGCCCAGTCCGCCCTTGACACAGGACGCGTCGCCCACGAGCTGAATGCCCGCGGCGAAGTCGCCCTTGGACACGGGGTACGGGCACTCGGTCGCCGGGTCCTCCGTCACGATCTCCACGGGCCGCGCGATCGGCGCGACCGTGCTTGGCCAGCCCAGCATCGCGCAGGGCACCCAGTTCTTGGACTGCGCGGTCTCCTGGAACTTGCAGAAGCGACAGACGTCCTTGAAGCAACCGAGCCCGCCGCCCTTGGCGCACGACGCGTCGCCCACGAGCTGCACGCCGGCGGCGTAGTCGCCGCTGGACACCGGGAACGGGCAGCCCGTGCCGTAGTCCACGGCCGGCTCGTTGATGTCCGCGGGCTGCACGATCGGCGGTGCCACCGGTGGGTAGTTGTAGTCCGAGCACGGCAGCCAGTGCTTGGACTGCGCGGTCTCCCGGAACTTGCAGAACCGGCAGACGTCCTTGAAGCAACCGAGCCCGCCCTTGGCACAGCTCGGGTCGCCCACGAGCTGCACGCCCGCGGCAAAGTCGCCGCCCGAGACTGGGAACGGACAGTTCGTCACGGGGTCGGCGATGCCAATGTCCTGCGGTGCCGCCACGGGTTGCGCCGGGCGCGGGTAGCCAAGCGAGGCGCACGTGAGCATGTGCTTGGACTGCGGCGTGGTGCGGAACTGGCAGAAGCGGCACGTCTGGCCAAAGCAGCCGAGCCCGCCGGTCGCGCAGGACGCGTCCCCAACGAGCTGCACGCCGACGGCAAAGTCGCCCGGGGACACGGCGTACGCGCACGCGGTCTCGCCGGTCCAGTCTCCGTCGTCGTCCAGGCTCACGGTCGCAAACGTCGGCGCCGGCGGCGGCGGCGTGTGCGGGTACCCAAAGTCGGCGCAGCTGCGCCAGTGCTTGGACTGCGGAGTCTCCTGGAACTTGCAGAACCGGCAGACGTCCTTGAAGCAACCGAGTCCGCCGCCACCGCAGGACGGATCGCCCACGAGCTGCACGCCGACGGCAAAGTCGCCGCTTGAGACGTTGTACGGGCAGCCGGTGTCCGGGTTCACGGGCGGCAGCACGGGCACGACCAGCGGCCGGCGCACCTTGTACCCGAGGCTCTCGCACGTGAGCAAGTGGGCCGACTTGGGCGACTGCTGGAACTTGCAGAAGCGGCACACGTCGGCGAAGCAGCCGAGCCCGCCGCGCGCGCACGACGCGTCGCCCACGAGCTGGATGCCCGCGGCGAAGTCGCCGCCGGACGTCGGGAACGGGCAGCCGTACGAGGCGCCGCTCACGGTCGCGTCGGCCGTGAGGTGGCTGGGCATGTCGCCCAACCAGCCGCTGCCGCCGTCGTCGCCCGAGCCCGAGTCGCCGCTGCCGCCGGAGCCGTCGTCGTCCGAGCCCGAGCCGTCGTCGTTATCACCGCTGCCAGAGAGATCGCTGGGGCCGCCGCTGCCCGTGGGCACGTAGTCGAGGCAGCTCGGGAACGCCGCGACGTCGGCCTCGGTCGAGTCCGAGACGCGGCAGTGGCGGCAGATCGTGTCGATGCAGCCGTCGCCGCCGCTAGCGCACTTGGCGTCGGTCACGACGTCGAGCCCGCGCGCGGCGTCTTCAGCGGAGACCGTGAGGCTGCACGACGCCGCGGGCGCGTCCTCAGCGAACGCAGCGCCCTGGATAACGCATGCGGCCACGGCCAGCGCAGCGGCGCAGCGCGTCCAGCGCAAGTGCACCATTTCTCTCCAGTAGCTACGCTCTCGAAGTGGCGGAGCGACGCAGAGGGCTTCTAGGCAGGGTCGGCGCCCAAGCGCAACTTTGGTTGTGGCGTTCAACGGACGGCCGAATGCGAGGCTCAGGAGCGTGTTCCACGCCAAGCCGCCCAAGCGTCGCCATCCGTTTCTCGCCGCTAGGCAGGCGGCCGCTCGAAGCGCGATCTTCGCGCAGCCACCATCCCCACGACCATATCCAAGAGGCGATCCAGAAGGATTCGCTCTCCCACGCGTCTTTCCACAGTCGAAACGGCCCACAGACAAGATCCAGCGGGCCGTTGACGCCGAGCGCTGGCAGTACCGGTACTGATGACCGAGGAACGATACCAGAACGAGAGCCTAGCCACATGTGGCCGCTCACTCCAATGTGGAGGGGCACGGGGACCTACGCCACTCGATGCTGTTGGTTTCGATCCTGGCGTTTGCGCCAACCGTACTGTGCCGCATCCTCTCTGCTACGTATGAGGGCCTTGCGATTTGATCTCGCTCTTGCTTGGACGGAAGGCCAATGGAATGGGAGGCTCACACGCGCTCTCACTGGTCGCCTTGGTAGCGTTGAGGAGCCCCTTCGCCATTGGCCGTTTCGCGCGATGGCGTTTGGTCTGGTCGCGATTCGGCTTCGCCGTCTGTTTCGCGGGTCGCTGGTTTCCCGCCCCGTTGAAAGAGAGCAGCAAGGAGGGCCTCAGCTGCGCCGCTGTCGCGGCGACTTGATGCAAGTGGCGAGGTGAGAAGCAACTGGTTTAGAGGGAGAGATCCACGGTGACCATTCATGAATACTGACTTTCGAGATCTAGTGTGGTAACTTCAACTTGGACAGCCCAGAAACGAGTGGGATGGCTGGCTCGCCAAGCGAACCAAAAAGGAAGTGGAGACAATGGCGGAAGAAGGAAGAGAGTGTACCATCGAATTATTAGCGTCCTAGTAGGCGAGGGTGCTGCGCCCTACGCCAGCGCCGTTGCAGGGTTGTATGCGGAGAACGATATGCAGGGGTAAAATAGAGTAAGGGTGGGGAGAGAAGCCCGGCCACACACTCAAAGCCGGCTTGCACGCACGAGAGGTTAGACGTGGACTTCGTCCGCACTCGAGTCCTCTGAATCACTTGAGGTGGCAGGGGCCACGGCAGCGACGTCCGTCTCGGTCTCCTCTTCCGTGGTGACTTCTTCCACCGACGCCTGGTTGCGCGCACGAGTCACGGCGCGCTTGGCGCCGAGGCCAAACAGCGCGACGACAGCGACCACGCCCACGCAGGCAGCGCCCACAACCGACCACTTGAACGTCGCGTCCTTAAAGAGTTCGTCGAGCTCGTCCTTCTTGGACGTGGATGCGGTCCGGACCTTGGCCGCGGCGCGCAGCGGAGCAATCGTGTGCACCATGGTTGTTTCACACGGGAGGAAGTTCGCAGACTTGTCCGACTCGAAGACCTGGCAGAAGCGGCACACGCCACCAAAGCAGCCGATGCCGCCGTTCAGGCACTCCTCGTCGTGGACAGCAGCGACGCCGGCCTCGACATCACCCGGCGCGACTTCAGTCGAGCACGCCTCGGCGGCCAGCGTCGGTGTCGGGGCGCTCGGAGCGACGGGGTCGACAACCGCCACCGGGGTCGTCGGGGGCGGGATGTAGCCGTCGTATCCTCCACACCACTCGAGGTGACCCGACGCAGCGGTGACCCAACGCTTGCAGAAACGGCACGTGGAGTCGGGCAAGCACCCCGTGCCGCCGTTGATGCACGTCGGATCAGTCGCGAACGCAATACCCTCGGCAGCATCACCAGTCGACACGACCTGGTCGCACAGAGCGGTAGCATCCGGAGCAGGACCAGCAGGCGCAGGAGCGGCGGTCTCAACAGGCGCGTCCACAGGAGCCACAGGAGCGGCAGGCGCGACAGGGGCGTCCACAGGAGCCACAGGAGCGGCAGGCGCGACAGGGGCGTCCACAGGAGCCACAGGAGCGGCAGGCGCGACTGGCGCGTCCACAGTCGCACCACTGGGTCCCGAGCACCACTGGAGATGAGCCGACGCCGCCGACTCCGCGCGCTTGCAGAATCGGCACGTCGAGTCCTTCAAGCACCCAACGCCTCCGTTGACACAAGCCGCATCCGTGATGAGGTCGATGCCAACAGCCTTGTCACCTTCCGACACCGTCTGATCGCACTGAGCCGAGCTTCCAGCACCCGGGGTGGCCGGAGTAGGCGCCGCGGTACCACCAGAAGCCGGGGGAGCCGCGGTCACACCGGAGACCGGGGCGGGGGTATCCACAGCAACGCCGGTGATCTTCGAGCACCATTCCATGTGGCCGTTGGCAGCCGACTCCACGACCTTGCAGTAGCGGCACACCGAGTCTAGCAAGCAGCCAACACCGCCGACCAAGCACGAGGCATCCGTGACCATGTCGATGCCGACCTTCTTGTCGCCTTCCGACACAGTCTGCGTGCACTCGCCAGTCGGAACAACCGCGGGCGGCAAGGTCGGGGGCACGGGAGCAAGCGTATCTCCAGGGCGCGGGGCAGCCGTGGTCGCAATGGGTTCGAAGTTGTAGCCAAACTTGGAGCAGTCCTCGAGATGAGCCGACTTGTCCGTGTCGAAGAACTTACAGAATCGGCAGGCATCGTGGAAGCACCCGGTTCCATCAATATCGCACGTTGCATCCGCGATGATCTGGACGCCGATGTTGAGATCACCCTCCGACGCTGTGAACGGACACTCGCCGCTGTTGACATCACTGGGCTGGTTGATCGGGATACCGGCCGAAGGAGCAGGGGCAGCGTTCGAAAACGCAGCGCAATCCATCAAATGAGCAGACTGAGGTGTGTCACGGAACTTGCAGAACCGACAGACATCCGCGACACAACCAAGGCCGCCGTTGACGCACGAGCTATCAGAAACCAACTGAATACCGGCAGCCGCGTCTCCTTCTGTCACGGTCAGCGGACAAGTGGAAACTCCCGAAGCCGAGCTGTCGTCCGAGGGACTAGACGTCGCCGGAGCCTCCGTCTCGGGTTCGTACGCGTCCGAGCCAGCGGCAAAGTCGTAACCGAGGTCCTTGCAAGACAGCAAGTGACCCGACTGAGCCGTCTTGCGGAACTGGCAGTAGCGGCACACGTCCTTGAAGCAGCCGAGGCCGCCGCTCGCACAAGTCGCATCGCCCACGAGCTGGATACCGACGTTGAAGTCGCCCTCCGCGACAGGGTAAGCGCAGCCGGTCGATGGATCAACCACCGGTGGCTCCGTGATGTCGACAGGGGCAAACGTTGGGGTGTCCGTCGGGACATCCGTCGGGGCGTCCGCCGGAGCATCCGTCGGGGCAGCCGTCGGGGCATCCGTCGGGGCAGCCGTCGGGGCATCCGTCGGGGCAACCGTCGGAGCAGCAGTACGAGGGTAGCCAAAGTCGCCGCAGCTCAGCAGGTGCGCCGCCTGAGGTGACTCCTTGTACTTGCAGAAGCGGCAGACATCCTTGAAGCAGCCCAGACCACCGTGCGCACATGTGGCATCTCCAACAAGCTGGATACCCACGGCGAAGTCACCCTCCGACACAGGGTACAGGCAGCCCGTCTCGGATTTAATGTCAGGAACGGCCGGCGCATCCGTCACCGGCTCGCTCGTCACCGGTTCGGAGCTGGATCCATCCGAGTCGTCGCCAAGGTGGTATCCAAGACCCTTGCACGTCATCAAGTGGCCCGACTGCGGCGTCTTTCGGTACTGACAGTAACGACAGACATCCTTGAAACAGCCCAAACCACCGGCCACGCAGGAGGCGTCGCCCACAAGCTGGATGCCGACGTTGAAGTCGCCTTCAGACACTGGGTACGGGCAGCCGGTTCCATAGTTCGGTGAATCAACGGCAGGCGGTTCCGTGGAGTCGGCGGCAGGTGGCGCAGTGCCGTCATCGACAGGAGGCACGGTGTAGTCACTCGCAGGCGGAGCGGTAAAGTCACCACCGGGGGCGGCTGTGTAATCGCTAGCCGGGGGAGCTGGCTCGGGGACGTCATCGTCGCTGCTACCATCGTAGACGTCCGGGGAATCAGTCGGCGACGCATCCTTGCTTCCGTCATCCTCAGCCGGCTCATCCGGTCCCGTAGGCACAGGTTCGGTGATGTCGACAGGAGCAAACGTCGGAAGTGGCGCAGCGGTGTGAGGGTAACCGAAGTCACCGCAGCTCAGTAGGTGCGCCGACTGAGGCGACTCCTTGTACTTGCAGAAACGGCACACGTCCTTGAAGCAGCCCAGGCCACCGTTCGCACACGTCGCGTCACCAACTAGCTCGATGCCAACGGCAAAGTCGCCGTCCGACACAGGGTAGGGGCAGCCCGTCTCAGAGTCAACGTCAGGACTCGCCGGCTCGTCCACCGCGGGTTCCGAAGCATCCGAACCAGCAGCAAAGTCGAATCCGAGGTCCTTGCAAGACAGCAAGTGGCCCGACTGAGCTGTCTTGCGGTACTGGCAGTAGCGGCACACGTCCATAAAGCAGCCGAGGCCACCGTTCGCACACGTCGCATCGCCCACGAGCTGGATGCCGACCTTGAAATCACCCTCCGCGACAGGGTAAGCGCAGCCCGTCGACGGGTCCACGACCGGCGGCTCGGTAATGTCAACGGGAGCAAACGTGGGGGCAGCCGTCGGGGCATCTGTCGGCGCATCCGTCGGAGCAACCGTCGGAGCATCTGCCGGAGCATCCGTCGGGGCAACCGTCGGAGCATCTGCCGGAGCATCCGTCGGGGCAACCGTCGGAGCATCCGCCGGAGCATCCGTCGGGGCAACCGTCGGAGCATCCGTCGGGGCAACCGTCGGACCATCCGCCGGAGCAGCCGTCGGGGCAGCCGTCGGACCATCCGCCGGAGCAGCCGTCGGGGCAACCGCCGGAGCATCCGCCGGAGCATCCGCCGGGGCATCCGCCGGGGCATCCGTCGGCGCGGCCGTGTGCGGGTACCCGAAGTCGCCGCAGCTCAGCAGGTGCGCCGACTGAGGTGACTCCTTGTACTTGCAGAAGCGGCAGACATCCTTGAAGCAGCCCAGACCGCCACTGGCACACGTCGCGTCACCAACAAGCTGGATGCCGACCGCGAGGTCGCCCTCCGAAATCGGGTACGGGCATCCTGTGGCCGAACCCGAATCGATTGCGGGAGATGCCGGGGCCGGGGCCGGGGCCGGGGCCGGGGCCGGGGCCGGGGCCGGGGCCGGGGCCGGGGCCGGGGCCGGGGCCGAGGTTGACGCCGGCGCAGGCGTCGCCGCGGGCTGAGCCGCACCACCGAAGTCGACACCAAGATCCTTGCACGCAATCAGGTGGCCCGACTGGGGCGTCGTGCGGTACTGGCAGAACCGGCAGACGTCGGCGAAGCAGCCAACGCCGCCGTTCACGCACGTCGTATCACCGACAAGCTGAATGCCAACCGCCGAGTCGCCCTCGGAAACTGCGTACGCGCAACCAGTATCGACCACGAGCGGACCAGCGGCAGGTGGCGCGGCAGTGGCCACTGGAGTGGTGGTCACCGTCGGAGCTTCATCTCCAGCAATGTCGGCGGGGTTGATCGCAGCGGCTCCAAACCTGTATCCCAAACTGCCACAGCCCACCAAGTGGCTCGACTGCGTGGTCTCACGGAACTTGCAGTAGCGGCACACGTCCTGGAAGCAGCCCACGCCGCCCTGCGCGCAGGTCGCGTCACCAACGAGCTGGATACCGAGGCTGTAGTCGCCAGGAGACACGTCGTACGCGCATCCCGTCTCCACGTTGGGTACTGCGACCGACGGCGCTTGCTTCTTGTGGGCTCTGGCAACAGCACCACCTTGGAAAAGGCACGACGTCACAGCACACAGAGCAACGAAGTTGGCGAGCGAACGCGACCCATCACGACGAGGATACACCATGCTGCACGACCACACTCACACGCAGGCAAGGCACTACCGTGAAGATGGCTTGTCTGAGGGCGAGGCTGCTGGAAGCAGAATGAGAACCTTGTGGAAACGAGGCGCCGTGGTACAGTACCCGACGACCTTTCCCGGGCGTACCACGCCAAGGGCCACTCGGTGCGTCGCTTGACTGGCACCCTTCAAGTCCGTTATCTTTCGGAAAAGCCCGGATCCGCTGGAATGGCTACCGACCGACCGCGCGTTCTTTTCTCCAACGGCGCCAAGGATTGTTTGGAACAATAGCGATGCTGAAACCGACTCCGCGGGGCGATGTGTGACAAGCGTAGCCATCGTGGTGCCTGTGGTACAGCAGTGCAATACATCGTGCGTGGCTTGTGATCGAAGTCCGACCCTTTGGATACGCGGCACGCGCCGCTTGCTGCCAGGGCACTTCGGCGAACGTTGCTGGAAAGTGGCGCTGGAGCTGCCCGTGTGAGCAGGGTTCTGTGGCAGGCGAGGCATTTTAAATTTTGGCACACGAAACTCCTGCCGGTGCGTGCCGCACGGCGGAGGGCGCCAGAGTGGCCCGTCCGCGCCAATCAGCACACAGCTGATCCATCCGTTGGCTGCGAACATCAGCCAGCCAGAGAAAGCCACCGCACTCTGGCTCCTTCGACGTACTGAAGCGTCGCATGACGGGGCGAGGCGGCTGCTTGGTCACTCGAAGGGCCTTCCACATTCCAGCGCTGTGAGAGGCTCGAGCAGGCGGGTCGGTGGTTTCGCACTTGGGGAGGGGGCGGACTCCGCCTGAGTGAGGGCAGGGGAGGGGAGGGGGCGAGCAGAAGCTCAGCTGCACAACGTGGCTGCCTCTGGAGTGCCTCCTCAGGCCTCACCCTTGGCAACTCGAAGTTTGGGGATCATTTAGGGGCCGTTTCGAGGAGTGTGCGTCGCGCTGTTCTTCCGCCCTCGGGGCCGTTGCGACGGACCGCATTGGCAGCTTGACGGCTCTCATCTCTCTGTGACACGGAGCGAGCGCTGACCCGACTGAACGCAGTTCCGTTCGACTTGGGCGGGCGTTTCGTTCGGGCTGGCGGTCGTTTTGTTTCCTTGCGCCGGCGGGTAACGGCCAACGGATAACCGCCGCGACGGCTTCAACGTGGCAGCATACCCATGGCACCGACGGACGCACTGCGCTGCCATGGCAGCACGTGACGCGGCGCCGTCGGCGGCGTGGAATGGCCTTGGCAAAAGCCGGGCGTCATGCCTTGTGGGAGGATGGTCGGAGCGGTTCTAGCAGGAAGAGAATGAAAAACGGTTCTAAGAGAAGCCAGTCTCATATGATGTGGCCTACATGATACGAGGGTCCATGCGAACTAACGTAAAATAGGGAAGCTCACCAGCTTCCAACTCCCAGAAAAATGGCGCCGACGATGCGCATGGCGTCGTCGCTCGCGCCGGCCGCGCCGCCGCGCACGTTCTTCCCTCGCTCCCGTGGTGCGTGCGCGCTACTCAATGCTACAGGCGTATGCACTTGTACGTACTGACTCTAGAGACGCCCTCCCAACCTGGCTGCTGCAGTGCTGAAGGAGCGCCGGCCCGTCACCTTCGAGTCCGACGATGAGGGCAACGCCGAGCTGTCGCCGTTGCCGCTGCCGCTCTCTCCCCCTCGAGTGACTACGACAGACGGGACAACGACAACAGCAACCGAGATCGCGTACGTCCATGACGGTCGCGTCACGAATGAGCGCTTCGATCTCCGTCCTGGCGACCAGGTGACTGCACTGCAGTCGCTTCCGCCGGACACGTGGACCGCGCTGCTCGACGAGAGCGATCGCCGTCGGCTCGCCGCATGTCTCCCATCGCTTGACGGCTGGAACGACATGGCGAACGAAGACGCGCAGCGCGTGACTGTGGAGGCGCTGCTGGCACGAGAGAATCTCCACTTTGGGAACCCGCTCACCACGCTGGAAGCGGAGGTCAAGAACGGACAACGTACTATTGAGGTATGCTCTCGCTCTGCACGGCGGTGTGGACATAACTACCATGGCTTACTCACGCTCATGGGGGATTTGTATAGGCAGTGCGCGCACGGGAGGCATATAAGAAGCAGGCGATGGCGCGCTTCGCGCTCGACCGCGAAAAGATGTTGCGCACACGACAGGAGGTATGGAGTGATCTAGCAACACTGTGATCCTAAGTGTGATGTCTCTCTGAAAACGGCAACGATCAATAGGCCATTATCAAATCGAAGAAGGAGAAGGAGCAACAGGCGCAGAATGATGCCCGGGCGCCCCAATGGAAGAAGATGCGCGTGGCCAGCCAGTTCCCGATCATCCATAGCGACGATTCCCAACAAACGGTGCTGGTATCCGAGAACACATCGCTGTTCCTGGCCCTTAAGTCGGTTATGACAGACGCCAAGCTCACTGTTGAAGAAGTCGTTGACAAGCTCCGGCTCTGCTTTCCTCGTCGGTGCGCGTTGGTGGAGAACGGTAGGTTACCTACTATATTGGGCGGTGGCGTTCGAACCACGCTAACTCCGACTGGGTGTTGCCCACCAGGCATACCATTGTTCTTGACCTTCGAGAAGTACATCAAGGCGGCACTCACATTTCTAGGCGGTGAGCATGCCACGGCCGCCAACTCCACGCACTGGTCTGCCGCCGTCTTCGTCCAGTTTGACGCCGAGTCCAAGCAGTACGAATGGCGGTCAGAGCAAACCGAAACAGAGGTTCGGAATTTGCTGCTGCTCGAGCAAGTCTTCCGCGCCCCCGTCGCGAGCGACTTTCTGGACTACTCAAACAACAGGTACATTTGCTGATGCCGTGACATGCTGTGTATCATTACGCGATCGCTTGGTCTGATGCCCGCCGTTCTTGGAAACATCGTGCAGCTCGGGAGTGAAGGCCACAAGGAAGCGACGCGAACGTGTTCTCTCGCTACGCGCGCGTGATGCACTACTGGCGTCCGATGCAGAATTCGCGGCACTTGACGCGTATCGAACGTCGCGGCCATCCGTTGAGCTCAAGCGATCGCTGCTCGTGAGTGGAATCCTATTTGCGACACGAATGTGGATGTCAAGCACGAGCGCTCACTGATCATGTGTATCGATGCTGTCTTGCGTGTAGGAACGAGACGCAAATGCTCCGACAGGATCCGGCTGAGGTGCAGGAGTCCTGCAGCAGGGCCGAACAGAACGAGGGCTGTGGAATCAAAGCACCAGCACGTCTTGCATCCCCCACGTTCACTGTTCCCGAAGCCTTTTGTGATGGACAAACCGGACGTTGTTCTACATCAGCAAGAGTAGCGGGAGGCTTCGGGGAAGACCCTCCCCCTCTCTTTCAGAGCTGGGATCCTTCGTGATGGACGCACTGTTCTTTATGCTGCGTCAGCACGATTCGTGCTGCACGAATGGGAGACCGTGATCGCTGAGGTGCGCCCCTGAGATGAAAGGAGAAACATCAGGAACGCCAGGGTGGAGCGGAATCCAAAGAATGGATTCCCTGTACAGTACACGTACGATGAAACACGCGCGCATCCCGCTGATGGGCAATCGGAGCCCGCCAAGATCCCACCGCTTCCGCTCCTGCGCGTCCCAACAATCCAGTGGCACTTCCCAGTCGTCAGCCAATCCATTGGTCGCGTGGAGCGCGGTAAAGCGGCTCGTCACATCGTCTGGCGTCAGTATGCTAACTCCATTCTGTCGGGACTTCCGAGGCTGCGCTAGCGCGAAGAACGATGCACCGTCGCGGGAACTGGCAACCGCACCCCACGAAGAGAGTGGTCAGGGGCTGTCTCGTCAACGTTGCCTGTCGCGATTCGCGAACCGCAACGGACAGGCCGGGGGCGACTGAGCTGCTCCGATCTACTGCCGCATCATAGGCTCTCGAGTTGGGCTGAGTGAGCCCAGAGAGGCTGATGAGGCTTTCTCGCCACATTGCTCCATGCGCCGACCAGCAGTTTGGTCGGCCTCACTTGCGCTCCTCACATCCGCATATGGGCCTCTACGGAACGGGAGCGGGAGTGGCGACGCCTCTCTCTCGGTCTGTATGTACCGCAGGCTGCACGGTCACCGTGGGACGCTGAATCCTGGTGGTGCCGAATGCTGCGCTGACTCACTCAACGATCCGCCATCCCTGTCCGTCAAGATTCAGCGCAAACCTGACGTTGTCGTGGCACTCTTCCCTTGGTGCCATGGGGGCTAATAGCCGAGATCCATGAAAATTACCGTCGTGGGCGGATAAAAAGTGAAAAACCGGAATGAACGATAAAAAATGGAAAACAGGAATGTACAGATTTCAGGAATGACACACGTCACATATTTGACGTTTTGGGGGGCTTGCATGCTGCTGCCATGCCATGCAGCCACCGCCCCGCCGCAGCATAAGCGATGAAGAAGGCGGAGCACTTTTTCGATGAGGCGCTCTGCTAGGATGGTGTTGTAGCTGATTCCAGCGAAGGAAAACGACGCTGGTCCAGTCCAGCAAGATTCTCGCCGAGAGCGAGCACGAATCGGTCGCTAGCGCTGCGTGCTGGTACATGCCTCGAGTGTTCCTTGGAAAGTGGGGGCGCGTATGAGGCACTGCTATGGCACGCTAGGGTAGCGGCTATCAAGGGTGCCGTGGTGGCCTAGACATCGCGAAGAGAGTATCCAGACTAGACTTCAACCACCGCGTGCGTCTGTCCAATGCACTTAGCACGATCCGTGTGGTCACTGTTTCCAAGGTACCGCAGCTGTGAGGGCAGGTTTGAGGCCCGTACATATCCGCCCGTTCAGTCCAGCCACATGCACATCTACGAACTGCCAACAACCTCAACTGACTG
Source organism: Pythium folliculosum (assembly GCA_023336295.1). Lineage (NCBI taxonomy): Eukaryota > Oomycota > Peronosporomycetes > Pythiales > Pythiaceae > Pythium > Pythium folliculosum. Next base: position 15,801 of record JAADWV010000078.1, read on the forward strand.
AATGCGCGGGGGTGTGGCCATTTCTCACAAGTTCCCAGCGTGTGGCGCAGACGACTTTCCCGGCGTGTTGGTGCGAGCGTCCACAAGTCTGGTCGACCGCGGTTCGCGCCAACACAGAGCCATGTGGGGTGTCGGAACGCCAACTGTAACTCGTTGGCGTCGGCGGTCCATGGCAGTGCCACCGGGCACTGTTCTATTCGTTGCCTCGCGCACAAAAGCGAGCCAAGGCACGAATCTTTAGCCAGTTACCATGCCAGCCGCGTGGTGGGTACATCGCGCCGCCCCACCCCCGACGCCGCGTCAGCATGCAATGTGCGGCGCTCCGTCGTCGGCGCGCGGCGATCATGCCAAGAATCCACCGAACCCCGGCGCGAATAGGATTCGAGCGCGTTGCGGTGGTGGGAAAGGTTCAGTCGAGCAGCCCCGTGCCATCCGCGGGGCGCGTGCGTGGCGCGTGCGTGGCGCGCTGCCATTGCGTATGTGTCTGGATCTATGTCACGGCGCGCACGCGACGGAAAGTTGGGCGCTCGCGTCGTCTGCGGAAAATGGGATTGTGTTGGCTCAGTGAGTACTGTACAGGCGCGATCATCAAGGATCCCCACACGTGTTGGCGCGGGTCCACGGCTGCAAGCGATTCGAATCCTTTTCGTTGGATCGGGTTCAAGGAACGTTGGAAAATTCATGATCCAACATTGTCGGTGCTCCACCCCGTTCCCAGCCACGACAGACGATTGTTGAGATTCCATCCCTGCGCCCAAAGATTCGCGCGGGTCGTGAGAACGGAAAGAACAGAAGCTCCTCCAATCCTAGCGAATCTCTTTGAATCTGCTGGCCATAAAAGAGCCGCCACGACCTTTCACACACCTGCTCATGGGCTTCTAGTCCTCCGATCGACCGAGACCACCGAATTGCAAAACCAGGTGTGCACAATCATCGATTTGTGGTGTTCAGAAACACTGAATACCTCCTTTTGACGCAAAACGTTTGGACAACCGTGTTTTGGTGGGAACCATCTATGAGGGAGAATCTGTCGGGATGGCGTAACGCCGGGCGGGTTTGTTCGTGTGGGAATATGGCACGGTCTGGGAACAGGCCGTCATGGCACGAGAGCGCCATGGCCGGGGCGTGCAGCCATGAGTTGGCAACCAGCTCTTCGCGCTGTTGGCTCGCCCTCTCATCGCCACTTTCCAACTTCGAGTGCGTGCGCGGTGTCTGTCGTCCGTCGGTCGATCCGGTCTTCTTTTCGCGATCAAGGGGACCGTCCCAACTTTTTTGTTGTTGGTTGTTTGCTCCAACGCCCCCTGCTCCTCCCGCCGTAGTCGACCAACGCATCTTCCAGGTACCGCGCCGTCGGTCAGTTGCGGTCTGTCTTCCCGTCGTCCACATCGCTTCTTGGCCCGCCCGCCTTCCCAACAACACACACAGAACGCTTCCCCAACGATGAAATTCGGCAAGGGCTTGATGGGCGAGATCCTCGCGAGCTGCCCCGAGTGGGCGCCCTTCTGGCTCAACTACAAGAGCCTCAAGAAACGCATCAAGGCCGTCGCCTCCGCACCCACGCACCACGCCGCCAACCAACGCGATATCTGTACGTAGAATGTTCTTGGTGATGTCACGACGTTGGCGTTCATGGCATGGCGTGGCTGACAGTGATCTATGTGTTTGATCCATAGCCGAGTCCGAGTTGGAGGTGGCGTTCTTCAAGGACCTCCAGTCCGAGCTCAAGAAGATCTCGCTGTTCTACGCGTCCGAGGAGAAGCGGTTCGTGTTCCGGTACCACCAGCTGCGGTCCGTGTGGAAGGAGCTCAAGAAGCGCGACCGCATCGACGCCTTCGAGGCCCAGCGGCTCATGTACGCGCTCGTCCACTTTTACCGCGAGTGCATTCGGCTAGAGAACTTTGCTGTCATGAACTACCAGGGCTTCTCCAAGGTGAGTTTTTTTCTTCTCAAGGTGTTTCTCAAAATTTCGGAAATCTGATTTTTCGTTCTCCCCACGTTGGTATCACAGATTCTCAAAAAGCATGACAAGATGACGGGCTACAACACACGAACGAAGTACATGCGGCGGAAAGTGAACCTCTCGCAGTTCTCCAACTACCCGATCTTGCTGCAGGTGCTCGAGAGCACCGAGGAGATGTTCCACGAGGTCGACAAGGACGCGCGCATGGCCGGCGCCGTCTCCAAGATCAACATGAAGGTCACGATCGACCCGTCCGCACCGCTCACACAGCCGAGTCCCAAGGGCCCGATGCTGTCCATGTCCACGCCGTCTTCTGTGGCGTCCACTGGGCTCTCGCTGGGGACGATCTCGACCACACCGACCATGATGATGTACGCGCCCATGACGCCCAGCATGACCCACCGCCAGCTGCCGTCGCCGCTCAGCGCGCTCCCGACGGCCTCGACGCCCACGGCGCGCAACTTCCCCAGCTCCGTGCTCTGGCGGCCCGACGACGAGGAGCAGCCGCGCGTCACGTCCGTGTGAACTCGATCTTTTTTTCAACTTATTAGCAAGGCATCCCCAGAACATTCCTTAGGACAGGATCTCGTTGTTTATGGTTTTCTTCATTAGATGTGGAGTTGGTTAATCGAAAAATTGGAAATTGGAACTTTGATCAAATCACACACAAATCGTAGATCACTTTTGTCGCGGACAGGGTGCAAGCAACTCAGCCACATCGCCAGAATCACACAACCTCCATTTTGGGATAAACACAGGTTGTATTGGTAAAAATTGGGGCTCGTAATCGTCAATCTTCCTTACAGGTACAGCGAGGCCGCAAAGACAATGTCGCGCTTGATCTTCTCGCCGCCCTCGGCGAACTTCTTCTCGAGCGCAATGTCGCCGATGGTGTGGGCCGCGGTCGTGAGCTGGCGCAGCAGCTCCTCCAGGCGGCGCAGGCAGCGGATGATCGAGCCTTCGAAAAGGTCCGTCATTTTACAGATCTGCGAAAACTTGGCGCCCTGACACCACGCGATGACCACGTCCACGAGGCTCGTGCTGAACGAGTCGGCGAACTCGTCCACGTCGATCGTGATCTTGGCGTCCTGCATGATCTTGGCGATGCGGCGCGCGGTCTCGCGCATCTGGCGCACGGGCGCCTCGAGGCTCTCGGCCGCCGGGGGCTTCGTGCCTTCTTTCTGCTTCTCCGTGTTGATCAGGCAGCTCAGCAGCGCCACGGTCTCGTTCACCGAGAGGTCGTTGAACTGGCCGTTGAAGATCATCTCGGTCACCAGCAGCTCGTCCGCGGTCGAGATCTCGCAGGCCGTGCGGCCCTTGCGCTGGATCACGCCGTCCTTGTCGACAAACTCGAGCCGGCGCAGCACGCGGCGGCGGCGACGCAGGTCGTCGCGCAGCACCAGCGACTTGGACTCTTTGATCTGGCGCTCGAGCTCGCGCATCTTGGTCTCGCTCTCCATCTTGACGTTGTAGAGCGCAAAGCGCGAGTCCTTGTCGGCCGCGAGGTGGAACGGCGAGGCCTTGAGCTTGTCTTCGGCCTCGCTGATGCGCGTGATGATGCGCCGGAAGTGGTCGTCCTGGATGTCCATGTCCTCGACCGGGTCCAGCAGCGGCACGCCCTGCGGGAACCGCTTGAGCACCTCCTTGACCGACTTGCCCACGGCCTGACGGCTCTCCAGCGTGCGCAGGTCCTTGGGGATGTAAACGCGCAGCGACGAGACCTCGTCGAGCATCTCGAGCGGCACGGGGCAGATCTTCATCTCCACGTTGGCAGACGTCGTGAGCCCCATCGTGCCGATCGGCGCCGGCACGGGCAGCTGCTCGCCTGACTGGTTCGCGCCCTCGCCCGAAGTCTTGTCGGTCTTGCAGTTGAGCAGCACGTGGACGACGTGGTCGGGCGTGGGCGAGGTCGAGTCCGCGGCGTTCTTGGTCGTGAAGTTCACGATCACGCCCCAATCCCACTTCTTGGTCTCACTGTCGTCCGGGCGCGCGTACAGCTTGACGAGACGGCCGGCGTTCAGGAAGCGAACCGTGTAGTCGGGCTTGTTGCGGAACGCGAGGAACTCTTCCTTGAGCTTGACCAGCGACTTGGACAGGTAGTAGTACTCGGCGACCTCCTCCTCGTTCTTGATCACGATCTGGTCGCGCTCGGCGCGCGTGCGCTCGAGCGCCTCCTCGAGCGCCGGCGCGGCCTGCTCGTTCTGGAACTGGTGGAACGACTGCTTGATCATGTACTCCGGGTCGGCGTCCTCCACGCGCATCAAGTTGAGCAGCATGTTGTAGCCCAAGTGGAACGCACTGAAGAGCGGGTCGGCCTGGCCGTACAAAATGCCCTTGGCGACCTGCGGCTCCATCTGCTCGCTCAGCATCTGAATGACGATACCACGGCTGTCGACGGAACGACGACCGGCACGGCCCGACATCTGAATGTACTCGCCCGACGTGATCCAACGAAAGTCCTTGCCGTCGTACTTGCGCGCGTTCGTGAACACGACGGTCTTGGCGGGCATGTTGAGACCCATGGAGAACGTCTCGGTCGCGAACAGACACTTGAGCAGGCCTTCGCCAAACATGATCTCGATCACTTCCTTCAGGATCGGCAGCAAACCGCCGTGGTGGATTCCGATGCCGCGGCGCAGCAGCGGCAGGATCGAGTCCACCTGGGGCAGCGTCTTGTCGTCGTCCGAGAGCGAGTCCATGGCGTTCTTGAAGACCTGCTCGACCATGGTCTTCTCCTCCTCCGTGTTAAAGTCGAGCTTGGACATGAGCAGCGCGTACGACTCGCACTCGCGCTTGCTGAACGAGAAGACGATCACGGGGTCGTACTGGCGCTCCATGATCAGCTTGACGATGCGGTACACGTCCGAGCCGACCTTGCGCTTGTTGGCCGCGGCGCCGCCCTTGGCCTTCTTCTTCTTGTTCGCGCTGCCGTAGCTCGCGAGGTCCTCGGTGTCGTTCGCCGCGGCCGACGTGAGCGTGCCAATAGCCTTCTGGAAGTTGTCTTCGCGGAACTTGCCCTTCTCGTCGACCACGAGGTGGAGCCCGCTGCCACCGGCGGGGAACACGTAGTGCTGCAGCGGCGTCGGACGGTAGTCCGTGTACACGACGTGGCACGGCTGGTGGTGGATGTTGCAGATCCAGCCGGCAAACTCCTTCGAGTTGGGGATGGTCGCCGACAAAAACACGAACCGCACCTTGTGGGGCAGCAAAATGATACTCTCCTCCCACACGACGCCGCGCTCCTTGTCGCGCATGTAGTGGATCTCGTCGTAGATGACCCACGCGACCTCGCGCATGACCTCGGAGCCGCGGTAGAGCATGCTTCGCAAGATCTCGGTGGTCATGATGAGACAGGTCGCCGACGGGTTGATCGTGATGTCGCCCGTCATGAGGCCGACGTCGCCAAACTCCTCCTCGAGGTCGCGGTACTTCTGGTTACTCAGCGCCTTGATCGGCGACGTGTAGATCACGCGCTGCTTGTCGCGCAGCGACTTGGCGATCGCGTACTCGGCCACGGCGGTCTTGCCGGCCGACGTGTGCGCCGACACGAGCACCGACTCGCCGGCCTCGATGTAGTCCACGGCGCTCTGCTGGAACGGGTCCAGCGTGAACGGGTACGTCTTGGCCGGGTTCGCCTTCATGCGGCCCTCGACGCTCTGCACCGCGTAGTCGGGCGGGTACACCGAGAACGAGATCAGGTTCTTCTGCGTCGTGCCCGTGGCAACGTGCACGTCCTTGCCGTCCGCGGTCGTGTCCGCGGGCGTCGCGTCGATGTGCTTGCCCTGCACGATCTTGAGCGGCGCCACGGCGGTCGCGGTTGTGGCCGCCGCCGCCGGGGATTCGTCGTCCGCGGGCGCCTGCTTCTTGGCGGGCGGCGACGTCGTGCCGGCGTCCGCGCGGTCGAGCGCGTCCGCGGCCGGCGCGGCCTTGCGCTTGGCCGTGGCGGCCTTCTCGGCCGCGGTCAGCGTCTCACCGGCGTCGAACGCGCTGAAGAGGTCGAGGTCGTCGTCCATCGCGACTCGAGCGGGGTCTATACAGAGCGAGAGGGGAAGCGAGAGAGAGAGGAGACGTCGCTTGATGCCTCTCGGGAAGGTGCGGAGCTCTTCGCCAAGCGAATTGGTTGGGGCATGTCAAGCCAACCAGGCACTCCATAAAACCTCAAAACCTTCTATTGAACCACTCATTTTGTAACGGTTACGGTTCGAAACGACCGAAAGTGTAGCCATCTTGTTGAGATCTCACGTTGCGCGATTTCTCTCCCTGGTTGGTCCTCACGCCGAGACGAACGAATAGAGGATAGAGAGTAGCACGAACAGCGCGGCGGCGAGCGCGAGCTTGACCGCGAGGCTCATGCCTTCCTGGCCGTGCTTGGCGGCCTTCTTCTTGGAGCGCGCGATGGCAGCTAATACACATAGGAACACCGTTAGCACTCAGTCAAACGATCACCGTGGGCACCTTGGGGAACGTCACCTGCGCGCGCCGCCGTTGCAGACTCCTGGTACTGCTCCGCAGTTTTCTCTTCGGCGGCCCCGCGACCGCCGCGCTTCTGTGGCCCCTTCTTTGGCTCACTCTCATCGTTGGCTGACTTGGTGGGCTCTTCGCTGTCCACGCCCTGCTCGAAGGTTTGCTGCGCCGTGAGGCCGTTCTCGTTGACTTCACTTTCGAGCTGCGGGAACGCCTTCACAAGAACATCAGCAGCCTCCGTAGGCCACTTGGCGCTCGAGTCGCAGTGCATCGCCTCCGTGTGGAGCGGGCTGTTGCCCGAGGCATTCGCGACCGGACGAGCTCCCTTAGTAGAACAGAGCGAGAAAAATGAGCTCCATGGGGTGAGCACAAGCTGCGTGGCTTTCCGAACTCACCTTTGAGATTAAGTACTGCAGGATCGGGATCAGGTCTTCGGTGTTGGAGATACACGCCCAGTGCCTGTTGAGGAACACGAGAGTCAGCGTGCAGCTGAGTCTAGTCATTGGAACATTGACCCGGAGGGAGTACGCACAGTGGTGAGTTCCCCTTCGAGTCTACTGCGTTCACGCTCGCGTGCCCGCGTTCCACCTGCAAGAGTATGAGTCCATAAGCTTCGCGTAATATTTCGTGAAATGACCGACGCCGACAGTCCACTCACCAGAAGTTTGGCAAGCTCGAGGTTGTTCTTGCCGGCAGCAACGTGGAGAGGCGTCATCTTCTTCGAGTCAGTCGCATCCACTTTCGGCTTGGCGCGCAACAACATCTCCAAGGCCTCCACTTCTTCGTACTCTACAAGATACCACAAGCATATCGCAACCGCGAGGTGAATCTTCCACACGCAATCAACACAGTGCCACGGCGCCTATGACGTACGCGTCGCGAGGTGAAGAGCCGTCTGACCCGCCGAGTCCTGGATCGACAAGTCCGGCTTGCCCTTGAGCAGCGCCTGCAGGATCTCCACGTGGCGCGGTGGGCGCTGCGCAAGGCACAGCATCAGCGGCGTGAAGCGGTTCTTCTTGTCCTGGAAGTCCAGCGGCGCGCCGTGCGACACGAGATACGCCACGATCTCCAGCTGGTCCTCTGCGACCGCAATGTGCAGCGCTATAGCAACACATACACATATCAAAAGTAGTTAGCCTCGCAATCGTCAGCCAGCATGGACGCTGCGATGCTGCCTCTCCACCGAACGCACCGGTCTCGCCCTTCTTATTCTGGTAGTTCCATTGGTCGCGCAGCTCCGTGACCTTCTCCAGATTGCCGTTGCCTGCCACACCACACGACACGTGGATAGGCCTTTAGTCCCGTAACCGTCTGCATTAGTCCCCTATACACAGCGCGTCGCACGCACCGGCGGCCTTGAGCAACTGCGCCATTTTGGCTTGATGAGCTCCTTGTCAAACCTCGAAGGGATCCACCCTCCGGGGTTATACAGTTCCTCGATCAGAAGACCGCCCTCTATTACATCCTAGTTACACTGTACCTTCCAGCGGTACCCAACTTGAAGTTGGGTCCTAGAATAGGACGTCCAGTGATGACGTCGAACAGAACCAGATGCTGGATCAAAACGAAGATGGGGGAGCTCCAAAGTCTAGTACACTGGATAAAGGGGTTCCATTTCTCTCTTTCTCAACCAGGAGCTCACTTGCGAATTTCGATTCCCAGCACCCACGCAGCATGACCGACGACGTGCCGGTCGCGACCTCGGGTTTCCGCCTGCAGCGCCACGTGGCGTCGCTCCTGTCGGTCTCGTCGCTCTACGCGGCCGACAAGAAGCGCACGGCCACGGTCGCCACGGGGCTCACGATCGAGTACGCGCTCCACACGACGGACGACGCGGCGCAGGACGTGGCCGAGGAGGACGAGGACCGCGTGGTGCTCATCATGGGCTTTGGGCAGGCCAAGGAGTCGTGGGCCATGACCGTGGACCAGCTGCTCAAGACCTGGGCCTCGCCGACCAAGAAGCGCCTCGCGCTGCTGAGCTTCGACAACCGCGGCGCCGGCGCCACGGAAGCCACGTGGGGCCGCTACACGACCTCGCAGATGGCCGACGACGCGCTCGCGCTCATGGACCACGTCGGCTGGCCGCGCGCGCACGTCATCGGCATCAGCATGGGCGGCATGATCGCGCTCGAGCTCGCGGCGAACGCGCCGGCACGCGTGCGCTCGCTGTCGCTGCTCGTGACCACGCGCGGCAAGTACGTGAACGGCCAGGACAACGGCGAGATGCGCAAGTCGCTCTTCTCGAACGACCCGGACGTCGTGGTCTCGAGCCTGCTCACGATGCTGTACCCGGACGCGTTCCTGACGCGCAAGATGCAGGACACGGACCGCACGGTCCGCGAGGAGCTCTACGCGTTCCACCGCGCGCGCCTCGCGGTCGCGCCCAAGAAGTACTTGCGCGGCGTGATCGGCCAGGTGCTCGCGATCCGCACCCACTTTGTCTCGGACGAGCGGCTCGCGGCGATCGGCCGCGCCGGCTTCCCCGTGCTCATCCTCGGCGGCAAGCAGGACAAGCTCATCCCGGGCAGCGAGTCGCAGGTCATCGCGGACGGCATGAACGCGCCCGAGCGCGTCAAGCTCATCATCTACGAGGACGCCGGCCACGGGCTCTTCACGCAGTACATCGACGACGTCGTGCAGGAGTACCTCGCCAACTTCCAGCGCGCGTCGCTTTGAGGCCGCCGGGACGGTCCTCCTGCTGGGGGGCGAGCTCCAAAGGCGGGTAGGAGGAAAGAGGGTCAACCTCCATCGCTCCTCCGGTCGTGTGTGTTGTACTACGTAGTAGGTATATGAATCGTGGTGGTAGGTGCGTGGGGCGTGGTGTCGTCGATATGCAGGGGAGACCGATGATCACCTTCACTCCGAACAGCAAACACGCAGTCATTCTGGTATTTTAGTCACCAATCACTTCAACTCAGGAATGATTGCTGGGTTCAGACCGGACGCGTTCTCTACCGCACACGCCACTGTGGAGCGGAAGTTCCTTCGCCTCTCACCCTTCGAAGCATGTCACACACAGACACGCCCACGCCATGGAGCCCCGCATGCCTGTCACGCCGACGATGATTGCGACGCAGCGGGAGGTCGACGCGCTCTTCTCCGAGACGAAACACTTCACGCCGACCAACACCTTCTCCGCAAATCTCGCGACCGGCGTGACCGTCGCGTATTCGGTCCACACGGCCAACTCCCGTGACCACGCAGAGGGAGAAGAAGGAGAAGATTCGGAAGAAAGGGTTCTGTTCCTAACCGGTCTCATGAAAGCCACGGCGCCGCTGATCGACCTGCTCCAGGACGAATGGCGCGCGACGGCAGGTCTCACCACGCAACTCGTGATCGTCGCGTTCGACTCGCGCGGCTTTGGCGACAGCTCCTCGCCCTGGGGCTTCTTCAGCACGCACACGCTGGCCATGGACGCGCTCGCGCTCATGGACTGCCTCGGCTGGCGCTCGGCGCACATCGTTGGACCAAGGCACGTTATAGCGCAGATTGACCTCTTTGCTCTCTGGTTATGTCGTCTGGCTCAGCGTTCTGTGTGATATATCAGCTGGGGCGGCATGGTCGCTCAGGAGCTCGCGCTCGCGGCGCCGCAGCGCGTGCGATCACTGTCATTGATGCACACCTCGCGCGGCAAAGAGTCGCTCCAGGGAGCTACCGACTTCATCCTGGGCATGCTCACGGCGCGCGACGACGAGGAGTCGATCGAGCGCGCGCTCGCGTTCTTCTACCCACCGGAGCTGCTCACTCGGCCGCTCGCGGACGCGGCCGAGACAGTTGGTGACGTGCTGCGTCGATTCCACGCGGCCAAGCTCCGCGAGTCCAAGACGCAGCCGCACGGTGCATTCGTGCGCCAGATCCTGGCGATCAAGACCCATTTCGTCTCGGACGCGCAACTCTCGGGACTCGGGTGCGCGGGCTTCCCGATCACGGTGCTCGGCGCCGAGGATGACAAGATGGTCCCGGTCAGCGAGACGCTCACGCTGTGGGATGCGCTGGGCGGTCAGAGCGCGCGCGCAGACTCGTGTACTACGCCAACGTGGGCCACTTGTCCATGGTGCAGTGCCCCCGCGAGGTCGCGCGTGTGCTCTTCGAGACCATCCGCGCGGCGTGAGGTGTTTACGAAGGGATCACCCGCACAATACCCAAGGTCAAGGTCAATCTCTGGAAGGAAACTCCATTTTCGAACATGTGACGATTCCTCGTGATCGTCGATTATACGCTATCAAAGGTTTTTATAAGGGAAACATTGGGAGGTGGATGTGATCCCCGATGCATTCAATATGTTTCGGAGGTAAAATTGACGTATCCGTTAATGGTGCTCAGATGCCTTCGCGAAGACGTTCATGGTCATCGTCCTCGATAAGCAAGACGCCCACGAGAGCCAAATTTGCAGAGATATGAAGCTTAGTGATCCCTCTACCAAACTGCACAAGTTCCAAGTACAGATACGCTCTTGTTCAATCGCTATGGTGTCGTGTTTGACGGCTTTTGCTCCACTTTCCCAGGAGATATGCCTAGTTTTCCGACGATAGCTTCGCCTGTAGAGCTACTTTGTGTACAAGGAAAGTTGATGCATGAAGAAGACACGATTGCCGTCGTTTTGGTGCCATTCCTGTTCCGACAGGATGTGATTTCATCGAGCTGGTCGAGATTGTTCGAGCATGTTAATTTTTGTTTCAGGCTTTTTGGCCAGTACAATAGTTACCGCAAAGAACGGATAGATAGGGCCACGACTCCCGAATTTTTGGCTCGGAAACCGTACTGTGGTACACTGAAAAACACGTCCATCTGATTGGCTAGACTTGACATGCATTATTTCCAAAAGTAGGGTGCTTCATTGTTCATGTATACAAATAACGGTAAGTATTGATTTACTGACTACATTATGTGACTCATTTTATACCTTGTTGTGGTAATTAGGTGAAATGTTGTATGAATTGATCAAAATATGTAATTATAGAAACGAAGTATGATTGGCTGATCCAACTATCGATTTGAACGGGTGGCCCTATCTTTCCGATGGCCCTATCTTTCCGTTCTTGCGGTACAGGAACTTTGTTTCTCCGCAGCATCTCTGTGTTCTTGTAAGCGTGAGGCTTACGCTGTGGCGTCTGGGGGACCGATCAGTAACGGCGACGGTAACGCCATCCCACGCGAGAGGTCCATTTCACTGACATCAGCCCACTGTTTCTCGCCACGCACGCGCTTACGAAGTGACGGGCTCACTTTCAGTGCGGAAAGGACATGAGCTTTTCTTGTTCAAGTGTCGAGACATCTGGAGGTGCTGAAAGTCTCACTTGCCAAAATGTGCGTACGTTCTCTTCACCAGAACCGCGGTTCTTGGTACTCTCATAATGGCGTATTGTACCGTAAGAAGCTCTTCTTCTGTCATATGAGGCCACCAACGTCAACATCTCTCTTTCGAGTCAACATAAACGCTCCGGCGGTCAGGTCGACAGACAGAAGGGGACGGCAATGCGGTCTGCGTGAGTTGGCGGATCCCGTCGTCTTTCTCGGGGCGAAGGAGCCTCCCGAGACCTGACTTGCGCGTCAGTCTCGTATTCGCCGTCGGGCCGCACCGAGAAAGAAACCGCCTTCCCTCCATCGCTAGTATGGTCTCCGCTAACGCCCCCGTGCCGGTCGTGCCCGTGGGCATCTCGTCGCAGCGCGAGGTGGACGCGCTCTTCTCGGACGCCAAGCACTTCACGCCCGAGAACACGCACCGCGCCGAGCTCCCGACGGGCGTCACGCTCGAGTACGCGGTCCACACGCTGGACGGCGCACAAGCTGAGGGCGGCGACGAGAGCGAGGAGCGCGTGCTGTTCCTCATGGGCTTCATGGAGGGCAAGGAGTCGTGGGCGCCGCTCGTGGACCTCGTGCAGGACAAGTGGGCCGCGTCGCGCCAGCGCAAGCGACTGACGATGGTCACGGTCGACAACCGCGGCTCGGGCGGCAGCACGGCGCAGTGGGGCTACAACAGCACGAGCATCATGGCCGGCGACGCGCTGGCGCTGCTGGACCACCTCAAGTGGGACAAGGCGCACATTGTCGGGCTCAGCATGGGCGGCATGATCGCGCTCGAGCTCGCGACCACGGCGCCTCAGCGGCTCCGCTCGCTGTCGCTGATCGTCACGACACGCGGCCGCTTCGAGACCTCTGGCGCCACCAGCTTCATCGTGCAGACCGTGCTGGCGCGCAGCGACGAGGCCCTGCTCCAGATGACGCTCGACTTCTTCTACCCGAAGGCGTTCCTGGCCAAGGCACTGCCTGACTCGGACCTGACCGTCGGCGACGTGCTGCGGCGGCTCCACAAGGAGAAAATGGCGAGCACCAAGCACACGGCCGGCGGCTACGCCGGCCAGACGGTCGCGATCCGCACGCACTTTGTCTCGGACGAGCGACTCGCGACGCTCGGGCAGGCGGGCGTGCCGATCATGGTCATGGGCTGCGCGAGCGACCAGCTCATCCCGGCGGTCGAGTCGCTCAAGCTCCGCGACGCGATCGGCGCCGACCACGTGCGGCTCGTGTTCTACGACAAGGCCGCGCACTGCATCGCGCGCCAGGCGCCCGACGAGGTCGCGCAGGAGGTCTTCGCGACCATCGTCGCCGCCAAGTAAAGTCAAACCACCTACGTTTTCTCGTGCGTCTCCATGTCCGAGATCCCATTTGATCTATCACACCTTTTACGCAGTTTTGTCAATGAGACAACATGATAACGATCCACATACCTTGAGTCAAAGAGGTCCTCTGACGGCGTGCTTGGCAACTCGCAACCGCGCCGCCAGTATCGACATGGTACATTGACATATCGGCTCGTGAGATGGCTTCATCTGGAGTGCCATTTGTGCGTTCGTATTTTTGGCGTGGTGAGGCCACAGCACCGACGTTGGGACGCCGACAGCGTGACTTTGAGCTTTCCCAGCGATGCAGGCCAAGCAATATGAGGTATGAGGCCGCACGTGCTTGGTGGTCATTGGCTCGTGCTGACGTCATCTCTGGCGGTGCGCGCAGGAGCGAATCCTCAAGTTGCAGGACGCGCTCGAGATGCAGAAACTCAAGAACACCTGTACGTACCTCCACTTGTCGGGTGGGAGCGGAGCACCCAGCTGAGGAGATGTGGTGGGCTCGACCTGTTGCAGCACAACTTGGGAGGATCCGGACGCTGGAGGAGCAGCTTCAGCAAACCCAGATCGCGCTGGAGGAAGAGCGGAATGAAAAGTGCGTGCCATCGTTTTCCTGTGCCTGAGGAGAGACGCGCACGGAGTGCTCACCTTCCTGGATCGCCGATACACAGAGAGATCATCTTGAAGAACCGATATACGAATCGACTGTTGCTCGAGCTCCAAGAGGAGCGCGTCCAGCGGCTCCAGGATCTCGAGGAGATTTATGCCAAGGACAAGCAGCTCGAGTCGCTGCTGAGCGAAGTCGTGCGTCGCTGCTTGCATGGCGCAACCGTACTGAAACCCCATCATTAACGCCCCGCGACGCGTTTGCTTCTTGCAGGGAACCATATCGAAGGGCGTAATAGAGGCGAAGGAGGAGATCTCCCACAAAGACGCCGAGGTTGTCGGGCTGCGCGCGTCGCTGCGGGTGACCGCCAAGCTCATCCAAAAGGCTGAGCGCGACTTTATGGACACGCATCGCGAGCTTGAGACGACGCAGTTTAAGCTGCTGGAGACGAAACGGTGGGTCTGTTCGTAGCTTGAGTGGCTTCGAATTCTTGACAGGCTAACCCACACTTCGACGGTGCTATAGGAGAGCGAGGGAGAAAGAAGAGGAAGTGCGCGTCTGGATCGAGCGCTACGAGCAGGTCATGCTGGATCTCCACGTTGCACAGTTCCGACTCACACAACTCGCGAGAGGTGAGACGTTGGAGTACGTGGGCGTTGGCTCCGACGACGATCTCACCTCCTTCCTTGGATATCGGGTTTGTAGATGCGAGTTCCAAGGACACAGCTCTTACAGTACGTCAGTAGAGCGTGGATCGCACTGGTTTATCTGTTGGATTCGTTCTTGAGCTCAACTCACTGGCTGTGTGACTCTTTTGTAGCGCGGGTACGCCGTGGATCTTGAGCGAAGCACCGGAGACGCCACCAACTTGAAGCCTAGGCCGTTCAATCAAATGGTGGACGTGACCAAAAGTGACCGTGCGGTGCGCAAGTTCCGCAACGACCTCATTCCCAATCGCAGCAAGTCGCTTACTACCATCACGGGAGCTTCAGCCGTCCATACTTCGGCGTCGCACAGCGAGCTGCCTGGTGGCGTCAAGCTCAAACCCGTTCGTCGACCGGGTCACGAGTTGGCGCCACGGATGAGCCGAGACTGCTTTCAGTGCGCACCTACGGAGACCGAGACGGCAACTATCGTCAATCATCGAAGCAACAATCAGCAATCGCGCGGCGAGAGTGATATGCAGTACGTGGAGAGTTCTCAGGCTGACTATTCATTTGTCTTCATCATCATCACATAATATCGTGCACCATAGATCGAGACACCACCCCGGGTCGAAATACTTGGGATACGGACTTGGGCTTCTTAAGAAAGATCACATCGTACCGTCGACTGACTCGTGAGCCAGAGGGTCAGATTGCGCCGATGGTACTTGGTACTCAGCAACATGACTCGAGGGAGCGCGTCGGACCAGTGGGTGGCCGTTATGGTCGTTGCAAGTCTTCACGAGTCGACGGATCGCAGCAAGCAGGTCGGAGCGAACTCGAGCCTTTCCGATCCCGTAGTCGTCCTGGCCACGCTGCTGGGTATGTGAAGGTTCGGGCTTCATGTCGGCGAGGCCCGGTTCTATGTTAACAGCATATCGAGTGATACTCGCCTTCAATGCCGCAAGCTCATTCAGCGTATCTTCCCAACCGAAGCGGAATTCATCTGCGAAAGCCTGCTCAAGTGGGGCTGAGGAAAAGCGACCAAGAGCGCTGTACGCGTATCCTGCGCACCGGAGACCGATGCCAACAAATTGTTGGAGAGCTGCATGTTGCAGCTCATGGTTGGAAAGGATCACTTCTTCGACGATGCAAACGAACTCCATCAGAACGACACAACTAAAACAGTGCAAAGAGGTAAAATCAGGAACCCATCCATCACACCCAAACTGCCTGAAATCATACCTGATAGTGTCATCGATCATGTCGTCTCCGCCCAATATTCGGACCAAATACTCACCAACGAAGACAAGGCAGGGAAGGAGATCTTGCTCCACGCATATTGCGGCTTCGGACTCTTGCGTCCGGAGGTTGGCGCCTCCGTCGAGGTTCAGGTGATTCAAGAATGCCTTCACCAACTGGAAATACGGGAGCAAAGACTCGTCCATGTTGTCGCATTCAGCAACCGTAGCAATGCTCAGCTCCTTGACAAAGTCTGTCAAAATGAACCGGCGAAGCTGGGAACGCCGCAATCCTTGGTCCAGTTGAGGTATGCAGCGGGTGTGCTCATAAGATCGGGAACATCGGCAGTAGAGAAGCCCGCAAGCAAAGTAGAAAGCCTCACGTCGGATCAATCGTGGATCAAAATTGGATCTCGAATCGTCTTGGATCGGATAGTAGCTGTGAATTCCAAGTGGCCCGTGCGGATCAAACACGTTGTACAGAAGCACCCGCAACGGCGACGTCGTCCACCCGCCCTTGAGCGTCTGGTACGCCTCCAAGTTCTACAGTAGCACGCCAGAACATCAGCAAGCACTCTAAATCACAGAAAGCTTCCCAAATCTTTCTGTCTCACCTGTGCAAACCAGTTCATGAGACTCGGGTACTTCTGATACGCAAAGAACAGCCGGACACTTTCTGTGAATGCGACACATGCAGACGATATGCCACTTAGAGTTGTCGCTGTGGACGGCGTCGTCATCGCCATGCCTGAGTGACTGCTGGGATTCGCCTGCCTCAACCGTCGCTCGGCTACTGGAAACTCCGCAGTTCGAGCTTGCCGGAACATCAATTTGAGAATTGCGTAGAAGAGATTCCGCTGGCCGATTGCCATCTCACCACAATTGAAGAGAAACGAGTCGACACAGTCGTACATGAACTTGAAGAGGATGATAAGCGGCCGGATTGCGGGATCGGCGAGCTCCCGATCGAGTATGCTTGTCGCATCGTCCACGGCATGAAGCGACATGGTACCGGTCGTGGCACTGAACTCGTCGAGGAAGCGACTTGAGAGGCTATACCAGTTGATCTTCTTTCGGTCCAAATCCTCGCACACGGCTCGCAAGTTGATGTTGTATGCCCTGCAAGGTAAGCCAGACAATGTTAGCAAACGTCTACGACGGGGGGATTCGTTCGGCGAGATCTTACTCGGGAAGCGACACGAACACGCCACGTTGAGTATCCATCATTTTGGTACGGAATCTGTTCATGTCTTGCCGATGCCGCGATTGATCTCGAGTCAAGGATTGCCAGATCAAGCCTGCGCTTTGACAAAATGCGCGAAAGACGTCGACATGCATGCTGTACAGACTTCCGACATCACGAGGATCTGGGCATTCTCGAATCATTCTTCCATACGAGCACTGCGTCGCAGTGCGATGCAGAAGCTGGTAGATCAACTGATCCATCTTGTATCGTACGACTGGGTCCTCCTTCAAGAGCTTGGTAAGGATGCCATCCGTCAGCGATAGCCAATAGCTTGAGTACTTCACAGTTTCCGACAGTGAGTCGAATTCGCCTTCACAACTGTTACCAGGGGGTAAAGCTGATGCGCGAAATTTGGAGACAGTTGGAAAGAGAGATCGCAGATCTAGTGTTGCAGTCAGCCATAAACTGGACAGCTCAACGTCAGCATTCTGCTCGCTCATGAAGCTCGTTGACAACCAGTCACTGTCGCCTCGATGCTGCAAGATAGATCCCATCAGTCTAGGAGCGAACATCCGTGGTTTGAGAGATGGCAGCGAGACCGACACCCAGTTGAACGGAAACTTGCAGGTTGCGATCATGGAACCCATTAGGTCGATCATGTACACTTCTTGGTAACTTCGCCATCGCTTCTGTGGAAAAGAAGGGAGGATCTTCAGAACCGACAGTCTGACGCTACTCAAGGCGACGGCGCGAGCGCGATCTTGTAGTGAGCGGATGGAACTTGAGAGGCTTGAAGTTGATGGTGCTCCAGCTCCAAGGTCGACTGTTGCTAGCAAATTAATCATTTCTGGGTCGTCAAACTCGTCGAATTCGTCAAACTCACCGGGAGGATTCTGAGTTGTTGATGGCACAAACTGGAGGCTGTGTGTCGGAGGAGTGTCGATTTTCGGCATCCAAATCATCAATATCGCAATGCCGAGGTCAAGATCGGATGATCCAAGTACGCCATCAACAACACTATCGATAGCTGCCGCGAGGCCACTCCCAAGTGCACTGTTGATGCAAGTCTCGACTTCGTCTGGTTCGTCGTGTGATCGAACTTCTAGTTGACGCAAGAGCTGGGTGGATAAATCTCGCAAAGCTCTTAGGCATGACGACGCCACCCCTGACCAACAAGAAGAACGGTAAGAAGATTGGTTTGCTTCACGAGCAGTACCCAGGCGCACCTGTGAGAAGTTTCGTGTGGGTAGAGACGTTTGACTTGTTCTGGTCTGACTGCGCTTGACGCGCTTGTTGAAGCTGATCAATCGACCATCTCAGCAGACTATCCAGCCGCTCGAAAGGGGTCGAGTAGCTTACGCCAGCATCAATAGCGGCTGTGCCAACGGCCGATAGGCACTCACACAAGCGTGAGGACGTTTCTGGAACATCACAACTGACCGAGCTCAACTCTTTACAGAAGAAGTCGATCTCTCGCTTGAGTTCTCGTTTCCGACGAGCCGACTGTTGTTGGGCACTCGCTTCGTCATCCAAATAGACAGTCGACAATCCAAACATCATGACGATCGATAGAATGCTGTTGACCTGGTGATTTCAACTCGTTAGTCACCACAGACACACCGTTCGGTGTCAACAGCACATAGCGTACCTCAACAACCACCTGCTGCGTCATTGAACTGGGTGTGTTCGTTTGGGGTGGAGTGTGGGTTTTGACAGTTTGAGCGGCTGCGGTATCGCTTCGACCACCCTTGCTGCCCTTGGTCCAGTTCCACGTCTTCGTTCCTCCTTTCGCATTCGCCATTGCACTCACAGTTACTGTCTCTTCGGACGGTTTCGCTACCATGGCCAAACTCGACTTGTGTTTATCAATGTGTGCGGATATCGCACGAAGCACGGGCTGGCGGAAACGAACTCGATGGATTGCTTTCTCGAGTTTCGAGAGTTGCATCTGTAAAGCATCACCACTGAGAGGTCCGTGCAGAAGTCTCGCGTATTAGTGTACGTACCACTGCTATTTTGCAGAAGAGCTCCACTGAATTGGTCGTTCTTGTCGCGTGCTCATGCGCCACATTGTGCCTGGAGTTCTCGTCGTTTCTATCACTGAGTTGACGAACTTCACCGATGAAATCGATAATCGAGGAAAGAAGGGCTTGATCTTCCTCTTCTTGCACAGAGTCCCACAAGTGTTGGAAAAGGCTCTCGACAATATCTACAACAAGACATGTCGCCTATTTAGCAAACTCGTGGGTTTCTCAGTTTTCCGCAAATCGCGTACCATTATCCGGCGGCCAGATAGCAGAAAGCACCAGCAATCTACGCAAGACGCGCAGCTTGAATCCATCTACGCACGCCCATGCAGCCACGTCAGTCCGATGAATTGCAAGTCGATCAGTCAAGGCACGCACGAGATTGAAGCTGGAACTCATCGTCTAGGCTATCGTATTGAGATAGGCTGTTCAACGGAACAAACCCAGCCATATTTGTCGAGAGGAGTTGCTTTGCGAGGTTCCACGACGTAGACAGGCTGTGCACAGGGTTGGTTTCAGCTCAGCAACACATATCATCCTTCTTGTGCAGGTGACATAACGTACACAACTGGTTTTGAGTTGGCAACCGGGTGGAGCAGCGACGCCAACAAGCAGCTCATATCCCAAAGGACATCTGCTGCGAGTAGCATTCCTTGGAGTTCTTCATCGCTGCCAAGCACTTTCGGTGGAGCGCTCTCTCGAATATACCCACCGAATGACTGTCGCTTCATATAACCAATCCCAACGAGATCGATCATACCCTGCTTATACTGTGATTATAGATCACAAGCAACAGTTAGAAACGGACCGCAATATGGAGCCATTAGTGGTGACCCACGTACCGCTGTCTGCAGCAGATA
The DNA here is from genome assembly GCA_023336295.1 of Pythium folliculosum. Lineage (NCBI taxonomy): Eukaryota > Oomycota > Peronosporomycetes > Pythiales > Pythiaceae > Pythium > Pythium folliculosum. The sequence continues at coordinate 35,413 of JAADWV010000078.1, forward strand.
CCACAAGCTGCTTGTCTCGCCGTTTTTGTTGGATTGGATCGCACCAGATGCAAACATCTCAAACAGCCATTGCCACAGTGCAAGCGCGGGAGCTTCCACTTTGGCCTCCCCATCGATTGTATCACCGTCTGACAAAAATCGATGCGTCGACGGAATATGGATATACAGGTCGATGAGAAACAGGCACGCAGCGAGGGCGACGCGATTCAGCGGCAGTGAGTCCTCAACGATCGGGCTCCAGTCTTTCCTTGACTCCGACCAATCGCGCTCGCACGACTCCTTCAGGCAGATAAGTACTTGAACCGAATACCAGTACGTCCGGCAGATGGCAGTGATCAACGGCGACGCTCTTGATCCCGGTGCGGCGACCTCGAAAAAGTAGGCGTATGACGGTGAGTCCCCAAAAGTTGTGATGCAGTCAGGAACTTGCTTGAGCAAATAACTCAACTCAGTGACAGTCGAATGAAGAATCGCATTCACCTCGGTCGAGTGTATACCACGCAATCCAAGTCGGAAACTCTCCATAAACGCAGCCAGTTCCGAGTGGTAGTCGTCTCCGAGCAAAACCACTGCGCGCCATGAATCACTTTGTGCGAATGACAGCTCAGACCCAGGATGGTTTCTTTCCGTCAAAATGCGATCCATCGCTTCTCGCTCCATCAGACGCAGTAAAGCGAGAGTCTGACGGATCGCGGAGGCGCGTTGCACGATCAGCGTGGGCGATAACTTGGCATGCAGACTTGTCAGAAGAAGTTCCTCGCCTTCGTCCACTGCTTGGGGGAGGTCACCTAGTGGCGCAAAGCATGTAGTCGTAGCTGTTTGCAAAGTCGGGATGCTCTCTTGGGCGGAAAGCACAGCGAATATGTTTGACCACTTTCGAGGCTCTCGTTCGACGAGGGACATGGAGTCAGACTCAGGGTCCACCGGTACTCTCGATTTCTTGTGATCACCTATGCCTGCGTAGCCTTCGACAATTGGAGTCCGAGAACGGCTGGCGAGCGCGTTCCGTTGGGTAATTGGGGCGCCATGGAAAGAAGAGTGCACTTGACCACCTTGCGGAAACGTATTCGGACGAGTACTTCTATCTCGAAACCGTTTGTCGCGTAGCCTGAGCACTGCTTCCATGACGGACTCGGACTTTTGAAGAGGTTTGCCCTTCTCTCCTACTGAGGGCCTTGGATGAGATAGGGATGCGAACATCGGCCGCTGGCGAGCTGGAACACTGCTCTTGACATGTTTCCTACTCAACGTCCTTGCCCAGTCCCAACGAGGATCCTTTAGTATCTTGTCGTCGCTTCCGCGTACGAAGCGAAAGTTGGATGACACCAGCGCCCGCGGTTCACGAAACCTCTCTTGATGAGCAATCTCGTCGAAGGGGACAGCAAAGCCATCCAAACTCGATTGCACTTGCACAGCCGTCCGTGGGCGCTTCCTTGACGCGAGCCTCAGCGATGATGGTTCAGAGAACATCGTATCACTTGCAGTGCCCTTGCGCCTAGTGTACCTCTTCGGATGATTCCCATCAAATGGAGGTAAGGGTGTTGGGGCGCTTTCGTGTGATGGAGGTTCATCATCCAGCATCTCGAAGTCATCTGATTCGGAACGATCCGAGTCACTGCTGCTGCCAGACTCGCTTGATGTTTCTTCGGCCCGAGGCACATCATCACGAAATGCCTCGCTGAAACCGCGCCGGTTGAACGTGTTCTCGAGAGCGCGCAAACTTTGCTTAACCCATACATCATGCTCCGCAACTCGCTGTTTCCAGTTTTCGAATTGGAGATCAATTCGGTCCGGCTGAATGAGGGAGGCCACAAAGTCAGGCGAACTGTCACTCTCAGGAGTTACTGTACACACGTACCAAACTAGCTCCCTTCTTTTCGAGCATCTTGATGATCAGGTTCATCACATCCTCACCCGATCGAATAAACTTGGTCCGAACGAATTCTCCGAGCTCGAGCAGCTAGGGGGGAGAAAGATTAGCTCACGTGACTGCAAGCTGCTGCGATCCATAGAGAAATACCCACCTTGCGATTCATGTCTTGGAGTTCGATCTCGTCAAGGGCTGCGGACAGCTCAAGACGGCTCGCCAGATCACTTTTTCTGTCTTCAAACTCGCCAAGATTTTCCAGTAATCTGTCTGCGACAGATTCTAGTTGTGTCCGGAGTTCCGCCTTTGAAGTACCGAGTCTGAACTTGAGCTCTTTCACAACATCGTCGGGTAGTTCAGCTGGATTTCCCTCGGGCTGAATGAAGCTGCCTTCAGCATCTTCGGTTCCGTGCTCGTAGCCACCGATATATCGCCTCTTCTTTGACCGGCGTCTGTGCTTTGAACGGTTTCGGGTGGGAGAGATGTCGTCAGCGCGGTCTTTTCCTTCGCCTTCATATTCCTCGTCACTCTCGATAATTCGATGAGACCGCTTCTTTCGTGCCCGTACGCCTGCCGTATCAGATCCCTCAGCTTCGCGATGACGGCGCTTTGGTTTGGGGCGTTCCTCGCCTTCATGTGATTTGCTCGCCTTCTTCTTGCTGTCACGACTGCGTTTCCGCTGAGTGACGGTACTACGCCTCTCATCGAAAATAAACGAATCATCGTCTATTCGCCGGGGATGGCCTTGGTCATCACTCGCTGGATCATCGGGCTCGTCGTAGTCGCTGTCGTCGCTGCTTCGCGCTCTGTATTCGATTTCTGGGGCATCCACGAGAACAACTTTCTCCCGGGTGCCCTCCGTTTTCTTGGATTTGCTGCCCTTCTTTGGCAGCTGAGTCCCATTCATGCCCTTTTCAGGCGTTGTTTCGTCACGCTTGTCCTGAACTTGCGGAGCAAAATCAATAGGAGCAAACTCGGTCACTGCGGACTTCTGTTTCTTGTGGGGGTCTTTTGCGTACTCGTCTACAAACACAGTTTGAGTAAATACCAGCACTTCTGACTATTGCTTTCGTCGCGTGTAGCAGAGCAAAGCAGGCTTCGTACCGTGGTAGAAGACGCGCTCTTTGTGCTGACGCACTCCGGTCGCCAGGGCGTCCTGGAGGTCCTGAATGAACTCTTCTTCAATACGCTTCTCAAAACCGCCAAGCATGTACTTGACGTTGTACAAGAACTCCATGCCTCCGTCTGCGCCCGTTACATCGGTGATCACCGACGCGATCTTGCCGGCGCCGCCGAGCTTATTGATCCCTGGCCACGTTCTGGACGCCACATGGACAATATCGCCGACCTTGAACTTGGCGCGAGGGCCCGAGTCCGCCACTTCCGGCTCGGTCTCCTGTGGAGCTTTTGCGAGTAGATCCGTTGCTTGTGCTTGCGGTGCTGCGTCCGCTCCACCTAATGAGAGACGCTCCTCTCGTCGGACCACACTGGGCTCCGGCGCTCGCTCCACGGGCGCTTCCTCACGGTCTCCTAAAGTGTTGTGATCGACCAAGACATCGTTCTCCACGCCAGCAGCAGCCGAATCCAACGCGCCATCGCTGCGCTCAATGGGATCGCTGTGATGCGCGACGCCGCTGTCGACGAGCTCGTTCTCCCGCGGCGGATCTTCGTGCGGCGCCGCCGCCACCAGCGCCGTCGTAGTTTCGCCAGTCGACACCTCCGCCGTCTCCTCTTGCTCTTCATGCTCCTCCTCCGAGTCGCCGACAAAGTCCCCGTCGTCCATGTTGCCGCAGCTGTGTGGTGTGTGGGCTCTCGCCGTTATTCGCGCGGGAAAAGTGCATCGCTGGGGAAACAGGAGTGATGGTCACTGAACAGAAATGGTGTGGTATAACACTACTTTGAGCAATTTCAGGAAATGTAGCCACCGAAGATGGCCAGGCAGCGCACGGCACTTCCCTCCGCAGCGCTTGTGCGTCGGGCAAATCAAAGCGTAGATATCCCACACTGAAACCCCTATCATGTAAGGTCTACTATGAATGCAGACTTCGTTCCTGTGGTCGGAGCTGGGACGAAGTGGCGACTACTCGAGACGGGAAATGAGCTTCCGCTTGCGGCGCCAGCGCCAGCGCATCGACGACACGTGGGTCTCGGCGCCAACGTCTTCTTCAAAGCACAGGTTGTCGAGCAGCGCGTACAGCTCGCTGCCGTAGCGGTCGTTCATCCACGAGACAAAGAGCGACTCGCTGAAGAGCCCGTGGCGCTCCTCGAGCAGGTACGACGCGAAACAGACGAGGTAGAAGTACCGCTCGAGGTAGTTGACCGCGCGCAGCATGTAGTAGTCGTGCTTGGAGCTCGTGAGTTCGCGATCCATTGCCAGGTCGCGGCACTGGGCGATGCACTCGCGAAGGTTCTGCAAGTGCTCGCACTTGTCGACGGCGTAGTCGACGAGCACCTTGGCTTGAGCACCATTCACCAGCGTCTTACACAGGCGACGAATGACCACGAACTCGCCCACGGTCATTGAAGACTGACGACGCAGCTCGTCAGGCGCGACCGCACCCTGCAGTAGGATGCGATCCAGTGTGCTCGGCGAGGGAGCGGACACCGAATCTGGCACATGGGTAACCACGCTTTGCCCTCTTTGCTTGAGCCGCACATCCTCCATGACGAGGCGCAGCATGTACGTGCAAACGAGAGCAGTCGTCGTGCGACCGCGCCCCATTTGACAGTTGCAGATCACTGCCGTACGCTTTGGCTTCTCTGAACTCTCGCCCTTCAAACCAAGCTCCTCTGCAAAAACCGGGGCGAGCAGTCGGACCATATCGTCGAGGTCCTTCTCTTCCGGCGCCGTCTCATCCGAAACAGGGATACGTGCGTAGCGGAGATCAAAGCTCGTCTCCTGGGCTACCTCGGCGTAGATCTCGTGAAGCGTCTTGATCTCGAGCTCAGGGTTGATGTGGTCAATTTTTTCCTCGTTCATCATCTCACGCGGCTCGTACCAGTACATAAAGAGTCCGTTCGCCTTACGCACTTGCACTTGAGTCTCCTCCTTAACTTGCTGCTCAATTGCCAGGATCTCGTCGACTTCAATCCCTGGATACTCGACGTTCTCCATGAGATTGTCTTGGTGGCGCACCACAAAAGGCTTGCCCGTGACATAGACCACGGCTTCTTCACGGAGGTTGATCCAGACGGCGCGATCGAAGCCATTTTCCATCGCGTAGACAGCGACATCCCGGATTCCGTCTTCGAGACACTGTGCTGTACCAAAGATGGGCTCCTGCGCGATCTGGCGAAAGTTGGGTACGTTCTGGGAGAGCGCGAATGGGATCCGCGCGATGCCGGGAAAGTGATCGAATTTGAGCACGGCGTTTTGCATCACTCGGTCCGTCTTATACTTGACACCGCCGAGATCATCGAGCAGGCGGAACAGGTTCGGGTGGTGCTGGAGCCACTTGGAGAACGAGTGAAGCGTGTTGGCGGCCCGGTTGGCAGCGCGTGGACTGATAGGCTTGCTCCGCGCCAGCTTCTTTTGCTCTTCGTGATTCTGAAGCGCGAGCATGTAGGCACCGAACACAATGAGGTAGAAGTACCGCTCAAGAAAACTCAGCGCGTGGTGCTACTCAACAAATGAAGCCCGAGAGTCAGTAAAAAGCCCGTGAGGAGACATGATTGCTGCTGCTTGTACGTACGAGGCTGTAAGAGCGTTTGAGTGGCTTAGCTTCCGACAGTGAGAGCTCGTGGTATTCGTGGATGACAGTGCGGATGTTACAGATCGCAGCGCAGGCGTCAATTGTTGCGTCGACCCAGCGCTTGGCCTGGCGACCAAACTGGAGCCGCCTTTCAAGCTCGCGAATAACCTTGAAGCTGCCGTCGAGTGAGCTTCGACGGGTTGGTGTGGAAGGATGCTGAGGGGACAGCGGTGATGACGGGGATCCCAGCGACTCAACTCGGATCAGTGGTTGCTGCCAGATGAGATGGGCGATCACGAGTGCTGTTGTCGTGCGGCGCTTGCCCATTTGGCAGTTGAACACAAACGCCGTGCGTGCTGCTGCGTCGTTGGTGACAGACGTGGCCGAGCGGATCCGCGCGACGAGCTTCTCGACATCTGCGTGCTCCGGTGCGTTCTCACGCTCGATGGGGACGCGCGAGTATCGCACGCTTTTGATCTGCGGGCACGCGTGGACGACCTCGTCCGTCTTGTAGATCTCCTCAAGCGTGTGGACATTCGAAGGCTCGACTTGCGCGAGAACGAGCTCATTTTCGTGAAGTCTGGGCTCGTTCCAGTACTCGAGCACGCCGTTCGACAGCAGAAGCTGCTCCTGCAGCGATTTTTTCATCGACGACTCCAGCACTTGCACCGTGTGGCCCGTGATGCCTGGCACGAGGTCGTTCTCGTTCAGCTTGGCGCTGCGGCGCGCAGTGAACGGCGTGCCATCCACGTAGATCACGGCCTCTTCGCGTAGGTTGATCCACACGACGTGGGTGAATCCGTCCTCGGCCACTTGCGAAAGGATCTGTTGGATCCCTTCCTGTAGCACAAGACACATGAGTGTCCCAGTCCGCATTTCTGGCAGTCCAGTCCCGCCTATAACGTACCACGGTGGGCTGCGCAGCCCCATAGAGCGGTGTTCCCTCCAAGCGTCGAAAATTGGGCGCTGCATGCATCATTATTCCACATTCGTGAGACTCTTTAGGTCAGGATCGCTTTCCCCGACAAAACACGCAGCACAGACTCACCGCTCTCGCCGTTGGGCGTGTTGAGCACGTGACAGTTCGGGAACCGGTCGCGCTTCAGCACGTACTTCTTGAGCACCTACACCACACGCCAAATATTGAGACATCTCGATCCTTCTCCGTGTACCCCAGCCAAGCGCGCCACACCTTTGTGCCCTGGACGTGGAAGCTGCGCTGCCGGCGCAGCACGCCTCGCTCGTGCGTGCCGCGCACGACGGCCTGGATCTTGGTCGCGGCGTCGCCCCAGAGCTGCTGCGCGCGCACCCGCGCCGGGTCCAGCGCGGCGGCCACCGTGCTCGGCGCCTGTTCCTCTAAAACGCGCAGGAACAGCGCGCGCACGGGCGCCAGCATCTCGCGCAGCCGGTCCTGCGGGTCCGCGGCGGCCTGTAGCAGCGGCGCCTGCGCGGCGACGCGCGCCAGCAGCGCGTCCAGCTCGGCCACAAGGGCGGCTTGCGGCGGCATGTCTTCCACTCTGCGTTTCCCGGAATGGCCAGCGCCTTCTTGCGATCATTCGGTGAAATCAGTCAGTCGGCCAGGGTTACGCTTGAAGCCAGAATTCCAGCCTGAAACACAGAATATGTTAATACCCTACAGTAACCATATTAGCCTGGCTTAGTTTGACTGTTGACTTCCTGTGTGTTGCTGTTCGCAGCAATTGCTGCTTCCAAGCGTCGGGGTGCCTCTATTTACACTCGCTCTCGTCGCTGTAGCTGGCGACAGCGCCAGAAGACGAGTCCGTCGGGTAGCACGCTGTGGGAAGCAACCGCCGATGGATGGGAGGCCGCGCCGGAATGTCAGGTGGGCCAGGAGGGGCTTCGCGTCGTTCGACCGTGTGCAGCTCTGTGCGGCGCCATGCCAGTAGTCAGCGCGTGGGAGGTGGTGGCATCCAATGCAATCTTGAAGTGCAATGCTGGCTATGCATGTGGTGAAACTCTCTCTCTCCTTTTCCCTCTTTCGCACATTCTCAAAGACCCTACGGTGGTCCTCCCACGGAACATGGCTACACTTTGGACCCGCCCGCCACAGCTGTTGACGTAATGGCACCAGCTTCGCAATCCTTGTTTCCCGCGAAGTCGAGAGGGAACCGCGGTCGTGCCCTTCTCACCACACTCTCCAGAACACCGGACTGCCACCGCCATCTTATAACCAGAGCCATGGCGTCCACCGCACCGGCCGCAACCACGGGCTTCCGCCTGCAGCGCCACGTCGCCGCGCTCCAGTCGGGCGCGGCGCTCTACCCGGTCGACGTGAAGCAGCGCGCCACGGTCGCCACGGGGCTCACAATGGAGTACGCGTTCCACACGAAGGAGGTCGAGGGAGCGACCGAGGAGGAGCGCGTCGTGCTCATCCAGGGCTTCAGCCAGGGCAAAGAGGCCTGGGCCATGGCGATCTACAGGCTGCTCGAGGCCTGGCCCGCGACGGCCACGAAGAACCTCAAGCTGCTAAGCTTCGACAACCGCGGTACCGGCGGCTCGGACCCGGCCTGGGGCCGCTACACGACCTCGCAAATGGCGCAGGACACGCTCGCGCTGATGGACCACGTCGGATGGACGCAGGCCCACGTCGCGGGCATCAGCATGGGCGGCATGATCGCGCTCGAGGTCGCGGCGATCGCGCCCACGCGCGTCGAGTCGCTCGCGCTGCTCGTCACGACGCGCGGCAAGTACGTCAGCGACAGCGACAACCGTGACATGCGCCGGTCGCTGCTCTCCAAGGACCCGGACGTCGTCGTCTCGAGCGTGCTCGCGACGCTGTATCCAGCCAGTTTCCTGGACCGCAAGATGGAGGACAGCGACCAGATCGTTCGCGACGTGTTCTACAACACGTCCATGAACGGCTTCAAGAAGGCGCCGCGGAAGCACCTGCGCGGACTCATCGGCCAGCTGCTCGCGATCAAGACCCACTTTGTGTCGGACGAACGGCTCGCGGGGATCGCCAAGGCCGGTTTCCCCGTGCTGATCGTTGGCGCTGGCAAGGACAACATCATCCCCACGCGGGAGACGCGGACGATCGCCGAGCACGTCAAGGGCGACCACGTCAAGCTCGTCATCTACGAGGACGGCGGCCATGGCATCTACGCGCAGTACCCGGACGAAGTGGTCCAGGAGCTCATCGACACGATCCTGCGTGCCCAGCGCCCGTAGTTTTGGTCACGTCTGGGTTAGAGCGAGTGACATCATAGCGACAGAACGTCGCATTTGAATATAAGAGCTGCTCGCGAAAGCGGTGGTCTACTTGCATCTTACGACGTCTGACTAGACTTGGACAAGGACGGTGTCTCGATCGCTGACGGGTGGCGTGAGGCGTCGGGTGGAGAGGAACGTGGCGCTTGATCCGAAGCGGTGGCGCTGCGGTAGCTCAACGGCGCGCAGCAGCGTCGCGCTGCCACGAAAGAACTGCTTCGTAATCGACGCAAACTGGCGGACAAGTAAATATCAATCAGTGTTCACATACGGGTGAGTGATAGAGCTGATAAAACGTACCTCCGTGATGATGTTGTCGAACTCGACTTCTTGCCTGTCGTCGTAGTGACGCAGCAGCTGCGCTATCTGCCGCGTGGCTTCGCGACGGCGTAGTTGGGCAATTTGAAGCTGCAAATGCCAACAAACAACAACAACAAGACCGGGGAGTGAGCATACCTGGCTGGTGATTCTCAGTGGCACTTGGAACTCACCGCTTTCTTTTTGTCCGCGATGATGTTCACGTCTCCACGCTTCTGGGCGACGACCAGCTGAAACGAGAAGCATGTATCAGGAAAATAGGCGGCATTCGCATCGAGTTGAAAGCATTAACGCACCGTTCTCTTCGCGTAGTCAACGTCGATTTGGAGATTCGCGCGCTCGCGCAGCAACGCGCTCACGTGGCGCAAATCCTCCACGCGGTCGTCGATGGATCGCAAGACGCGCTCTCGCACGTGATCCTAATGGCCACGCTGCCTCGGTCAGAACCATTCCTCTCGCGGACAGCAGACCAACCGTACCATGTATTCGTAGCCGCGCTCCTCGATCGTCTCGGCCGCGATCAGGAACGTCGCGGTGGCCTCTTCGCCGCGCTCGTGGCCTCGCACATCGGACGCGTTCCCGGCGAACCCACGGACGGCGATGCTCACATCTATTGTCGAAGAACAGCAAACGAATGAGGCAAAGAGAGAGAAAGTGAAGAAGAAAGACGCGAGCCACTTACCTAGCAGCGACTGTGCGTACAGTTCGACGACCTCCTTGGTGTCCTCTAGCAGCTGGATCGCTTGGTCGTACTCGCGCTGCTTCTTGGCAAAGTACATGTCCTTGGACGCGTCCGCCAGCTTGAACGTCACGAGCGTGCGCTGCACGAGCCGGTTCTTCTCGGCGAACACGCGCTGCAGCAGCGTCTGGCGGCGCCAATCGGTTCCGGGCGGTGTGTTGTTGTGCTTCGCGTGGCTGTCGCTGTCCTCGCTCAACACACTGCTGAGGCTCTCGGCGTCGTCATCGTCTTCTCGCTCGCTCACGCTACGGCTGCTGAATCGTTTCTTGCGCTGGCTGGCGCCGTGCGAGCTCGCAGCGGGTGGGGTACACGCCGCGGCATAGGCGTCGGCTCGCGAAGCGGTCAGGCGCTCGCGCTGCTTGAGCACCACAGCTTTCCAACGCGCCAGCATCGTACCAAAAGTTTCTTGGCGTCGCGGGGTGAGAATCGAAAATGAACGTTGAGAAGCCTAGGACGATTGGGACCACTGAGGGCTTGTCGTCTTGTTTGAGTCTACAAGGAAAGAAAACTCAAACAAGAACTGGGGAGCTCGAATAAGACGCACATGCTTGAGTGGTCTCATGTATCTCTATCGAAACTATCAACGTGTGTATCGGCCGATCTACTGAAGCTTGCTCGCTGGCTCGTCGGTGAGTGGCCGGCCGGGCTGGAACGTACCGAAGAGCTTGTCCCACACGGCGAACCGCTTGGCAAAGTTGAATTTCGGGTGCGTGTGGTGCAAATCGTGGTCGTGGACGCGCAGGCAAATGGCTGTTACGTTCACGAGCGGCATCTGCGGGAACGAAAAGCCCTTGATCTCGAGCCCCGAGTGGCCCGCGACCTCGACGTAGGTCTTGTACGCGAACAGCAAGTGGAGCTGGAACGTCGAGAACGCCGGGCTCAGTCGCGTGGCGAGCACAAACGGGAGTACATTCGTGAGAAGGAGGTCGATGCCGTCTTGTTCGTACGTGGAGAGCGCACACGGGTGGAGGTGCCAGTGGTGGCGCTTGTGGACGTGCTGATAGAGCCACGTGATCTGGTGGCACGTCCAGTGGGCGACGTAGTGGAACAGATCAAACGCGACCTCGAACACGAGCGACTTGGGGATGAACGCTGCAAACTCGACGAGAAACGGCACGGTACCGAGTTGTGGTGATGGCTCCGCAGCATCCGCGGCCGGCTGCGACGCGTAGAACGAGACGCACTCTGTGGGCACGACGAGCCAGAGGATGCGCCAGTAGATTGCGCGGCGCTGCTCGGGCGTGAGCGCGTGGCGCTTGGCGCCCAGGATCTTCTGCTTCTTCGTCGCGATCCACTCGAACCAGCGCACCATGAGCAGGATGCGCGCGAGCGACGCGCCGTATAGCGCCAGCAGCGGCGCCGTGTGCGCCGCGGCGGCCACGAGCCACCAGGACGCGGCCGCGACGGCGCTGATGAAGCCGTTGATGACCGTGTAGTACTTGAGCCAGCGCAGCACCGCCGCGCAGGCCGGGCGCGGTGCCATATTGTTCGCGCACACGTGCCGCAGCAGTGGCGCGCTGGTCAGCGGCATCCACACGCGCGAAGCCGAGAGAAACGCGTTTGCGCGAGGAGAAGGAGGAGCTCCTCGATCACCACCACGACTGACCACGCCACGCGCGTCACAGATCCGGGTTTAGCAGAGCGCAGTGATGACGATGATGGGTGTCTCATCCAACCGCTCGACTAAAACCGGTTTCCCAACAAACGCGTACTTAGCGTTCATCCGAACTTAGTAGTAGTCGTTCTCTTTCCTTCCTTCCTTCCCAACAAAGGCAGCTTCATCTCTCACACAGAAAGCTCTCCGACCGAAGCGGCGCCTTGTTCCTTCCTCTATCGGTCTCTCTCTGGACGCCTGCCACATGGACGAGTCGCTGCTGGGCCCGGGCGCCGCGCGGCTCGCGGTCACCGAGGAGGAGGACGAGCTCTGGGCCGCGCGCGGCCACGGGCAGTCGCCCTACGGCGACGGACGCCACCACGACGACCACCACGACGAGTCGGCCGCGTTCCTCTCGACGGGCCGCGCGCAGCGCTCGGCGGCGCCGCTGCCGTCGCTGCGCGCGCACGTGCACCTGCCGGCGCTGTCGTCCATGTTCCAGGGGCTCGCCGAGTCGGCCAAGTCGCGGCTCATGGGGCCGTCGGCGGAAAACGGCGCCGCCTCAGGTCGCGCTGCCGCCGCGGCCACGCGCGTTTCAAGCACACCGGACGAGCACGGCCGCGTCGCGAACCTCGACGCGTTCCTGATCACGCTGTACAACTACTTTTACCAGAAGGGCTTTTGGAGCATCGCCGTGGTCGAGCTCGTGAGCCTCGCGACGGGGCTCTTTAGCGTCGCGCTCTCGAGTTTCCTGCTGGGCTGCGTCGAGTGGAGCGAGCTGCTCGATTGCCTGGGCGAGTCGGGTCGTGAACACCACTGCAAGCCCGAGCTCGAGGAGTACATCACGTGCCGCCCGGCGAACCCGACGCTGCTGAACCTCGCCGTGTCGTTCTACTTTACGATGTTTATGATCTACTGGGTCTTCCGCCTCGTGCGGCTCGTCTCGACGCTTCGCGATGCGCACGAGATGGGCGTGTTCTACTGGCAGCGCCTGGGCATCGACGAGCGCATGCTGCAGACCGTGAGCTGGGACGAAGTCGTCACGCGCGTGCTCGGGCTCGTGAGCCCGAGCGTCAGCGTGCCGCGCAACCTCAAACAGGTCTCGTCTTACCGGCTGCAGATCGACCCGTCACTGCTCGCGACGCCGCACGACGTGGCGCGGCGCATCATGCGGCGTGAGAACTACCTCATCGCGTTCATGAACCACGCGCTATTCCAAGAGTCCAAGCTGCTGCCGACCAAGCTCCAGTTTGCCTCGACCTCGCAGGTCGTGTTCTCGCGGAACATCGAAGCCAACCTCAACATCTGCCTCATCGACTCGATGTTTGACGCCGATCAAAACCTCGCGCTGCACGTGCTGAACGACGAGCAGGTGATGCAGAAGCGCTTCATGATCGCCGGCATCCTCAACTTTGCACTCATGCCGTTCATCCTGCTGTACCGCTCGTCCCACTTTCTCTTCCAGTCGTCGCAGGAGTGGCACATGAGCCGCTCGCTGTACTTTGGCTCGCGTCGCTGGAGCTCGTACGCGCTGTGGAAGTTCCGCGAGTACAACGAGCTACCGCACGCGCTCGAGGCGCGCATGGCGCGGTCATACCCGCTCGCCGACAAGTATATCAGCATGTTCCCGGCGGGACTCGTCGCTGTCGTGGCCGGCGGCGTGTCATTTTGTGCGACTTCGCTCCTCGCCGTACTCGTGGCCTTGAGCTTGGTAGGAGAGTCCATGACATACCATGAGCTCCCACTGCTTTGGTACTTCACGATCACGACGACCGTACTCGCGATCGCGCGTTCGTTCACAACGACAGAATCGTCGCCCTTTGCGCTCAACGGCGACTGTGAGGAGGCCATGCTCCAGCTCTCAACAGAGACGCACTACTTCCCGAAGGAATGGCGTGGGAACTGCCGCTCGTACGACGTCCGCGACGCGTTCTTGGCACTGTTCCCGTACAAGGCAATGCTGTTCGCGCAGGAGTGTCTTTCGGTGCTCATCGCGCCCTACATCTTGTGCGTGTCACTGCCGCGCTCGACGCGTGAGTTGCTGCTCTTCGTTCGCTCCCATTCGCTGGCACTCCCGAACGTCGGCGCCGTGTGCCGCTTTGCTGAGTATGATTTCAAGCGGTACTCAAATGACGTCAAGATGGAGTCATCCTTCATCAACTTCAAGCAAAACCATCCGCGATGGGTCGGCGCTGAAGAGGGCGAAGAGCTTATGGCCCGCCTGGGACGCGTCAAGGAAGAAGAGATGGAGATGTCGATGCGCCTTGCGGATACCATGATGTTTAACAGCCAGAGCATCCCGAACCTGTCCATGTCCCAGCAGCTCATGCAGTCTCAAGCGATCTACACAGCGCTCGGAGCAAGCTACGGCCGGTTCCAGATGCCGCTGCCCCAAGAGAACGAGTTTTACTGGCTCGAAAAGGTGCGTTCTATGCGATTTTGAGAACGCGCTTTGTCCGTCTTCTCACTCGTGTGTGTGTGGTGTTCCCTACAGCTTCATCAACGCGGAGAACTGGGTGAGGACGCCAGAGACGGACTGGAAGGCCTCCCCAATGCACACCCTGATGAAGAAGCAAAGGGAGATGGCAGCGACCTCGCACTCTCCAGTGTTCGCGTGTGATATAGCCCATCGTGTTCCTGATCACATTGTAGTGTATTGTTTCACACATCCACAAACGTTCCATTTCACGCCAAACAATTGCTTTCGTGACCTTGGTGAGTGTGTTGTCTCTCTTGTCATGGTGCGGCCAGTAAAAGTGTGTCGAACACCCGGAAGCGAACGCTATTGGCAGCGTCGCCATCAGCCGCAAGGGCCGACTTTGGCTTGTACGACTTGACGCAAAAGTGCATCGGCTCTTGGAGCGACAGCAGCCCCCGTACGCGCTTGTCCAAGAGTGCGCGCGAGCTGGTACTCGTCGTGAGATCGCACGGCGGAATGCCGTGGAAGAATTTGTCCTAAACAGACCAGGTCACCATTAGCACACAAACCACGAGCGTCGGATCACAGTGGTCAACATACCGCGTCTTCTCCGTGCACAATGACGTCGATCTGGCCAGTGGGATCTTCGAGACGAATCACGAATGAATAGATATAGGTGTTGTCCACGGACGACGTGAACTTCGCGAGCTGCTCAACATCGGACGGCCAAATCGCCGTGACGCGCGCACAGCAGTGGTACTTCCGAGGCACGTGGGGATTGGTGAGCATGCCATGCAGAGTCGTGACGGGAACTTTGTCGGTGATGAAAGCGGGGATCTGTGTCACAACACGCTGGGCGACAACTTGCTCTTCGGCGACACCGGCGGGCTCCGTCAAGTCGATGACAGCCTCTGACTCTGCAGATGAAGCTGCGACTTCGACTTGCTTGACTTGAGGTCTGTCGTTGCTGGATGGTACGCGGCTCTGGACGTCGGCACTCGAGTCGGGCACGATCATCACAGAGGAGACCTCTCGAAAATGAAGCTCGTACCATTGCTTTTCTTCTACGCCACCTGGTGCGTGGATTGGCTCACTTTGTTCGGAGGAGACGGCCAAGTTGCGGAACCGGCACCATCGCGACGTCAGCTCAGGTAGGAAACCCATCGTCTGCATCACGATCCAGCACGAATCCACGACAACTTCCATCAGTAAACCCCTCTCCGGAATGAACGGGACCGCCGTATCTTGCGATTGCTTCTCGCGTCTCAGTTTCGCATACAGATCTTGGCACGAGGAAGAATCACCCGAACCGTCCCAGACGATCATACGGGCGACTGTGAAGTCCTCGTACGGTTCCTGGATGTGAAGCACCCGGACCACAACATCCGCAAATGACTCGGCGTACTGCATGTCGGCGAGTAAGCGAGACGGTTGAGGACAACCCGGTGGGAGTGTCGTGTCAACACGAAGCGCACGGTCGGACCAGTTCCTAGTGGCAAGCAGCGATGACGTCAGAGGTGGTAGCGCTTTCAAACAGATGCGAGTCCACCTACGCAAGCTGAGCAAAACGCTCTTCGTCGTATTTCTCGAATGTCCAGCTCGAACTGCAGGTTTGTTGCATGACGCGCGTGGGCTCGGCCTCGCCTCGTCGAAGGACGAGATACCTTGTCGCACGAGGGCTGATTGTTGTTCACACAAGCGCCACACAGACCAGTCAGCATCCTGTCCATTCGACGCACCGCTGAGTACAGTCAACTTACTTGCACACGCCCTGGAGCCTATCTTGATAACGATTGATCCGGATCTTGTGGAATCGCACGACGTCGCCGACGTGCTGCTCAACAATGGCAGACATATGAGTGTCAGTTTGTGCGCGGATACCAGCGAGCCTTGATAGGTTAAGTGCACGCACCAAGATGCGGGGCATTTGCTCGATGGTCGGTAAGAACACCATGATCTGGAGAGCATCCTCCCGTCGAGGGCAACTTTCGTCGACGACATACAGCGACATCTGGCAAACCCAAACCCAAAAACAACTCGACGTCAGAGCTTGCATCCCAGCTTCCTAATCGACCACTGTGATACACGTACGTAGAAGTCGTGGCCTTGCGAGCGCTTGGGCAGACTCATATTGACAACAACTCCGTACAGACACGCGTTCCCCGGGATGAGCTCGGCGAGCGGGGTGTACACATACGACGACGGTGTCGTGATCCGCGCACCTGCATCCTCCACGGCGTTGACCTCCCGCAAAGAGCGCTTCCCGCGAGGATTCGGCTTCCCTTGGAGCGCGCTCTTGGGCTTCACTGCCGCTTGCGTGGTGTGCGATACAACACCCAGTGGCTTTGCTTCCTCGTACAAATCGCGTCCGTGGATCACTTGTTCTGGCAGGTATTTGACCTGGTCCGAGTCTGGGATCCGCTGCGGCTCCTCGTACGCGATCTCGATCGTGACGCCCTGCGGCTTGGGCAGCAGCCGCGACGAGCGCTCCGCCGTGCGCTTGAGCAGCAGCTTCTCAGCGACCACGTAGCAGCGCTTGACGTCTTCCGTGTCGTGGCCAATGTCCCAGTGGTCGATCGCCACGAGTCCGCGCCCGCGGACATGCACTTTGTACTGCAGGAGTCACCATAATCTATTAGGTTCTAGCACACATCGCCACTGCGCATCCAGTTCCCAGTAATAACGTACATGGCGCTGGAAGCGGCTCACGGCGTCGGCCCACTTGTCGTACAGAAACACAAAGCAGGTCTCGTACGAGTCGTGGAGCTGCACCTCCCACGCCACGACCTGCGCGGCATCGCGGCCGCACGGGCCGCTGCCCACCGAAAAGTCGTCCGCATCACCATCGTCCGCCGCCGTCTTGAGCGACTGCAGCGGATACGCGTGCTTGACCGTACCCTTAATCTCCACCACGCGGTCCGCAACCGACGAAGCCCGCTGCTTGGTGCTCGCCGGCGCGACCGGCGGCCGCAGCGTACTGACCGCCGCGGGGGCCGTCAGCGTGCGGCTAGAGTCGCTGGGAGCGGGCGGGGGCCGCGGTGGAGACGTTGTGGCCGGCGGGGTCCTCCCCGTTGACGCCGCGGACGATGAAGCAGGCGCCCTTGCTTTGGTCCGCACGCGTCCACCGTTGGCCGCGCGGTCGGCCGCGTCCTGCGGGTTGTGGACGCCCTCGCGGTCGCCGGCGGCGTCCGCCGTGCTCGCCTGCGCGCCCATTCTCGTTGTCTGCAAATATCGGGCCGCCCCGCCAAAATGGACCTGTGCATTGGCATCCAAAACCTATGTTGTACGATGCTCTCGTAACGATTTATGCGGGTGAACTATCGTTTATTAGAGGTGATGAGCAACCCGATGCGCTCACGTCGCAGACGAGAGCAACTGGAGCACGCGCTGGAACTCGAGCTGCTCCCGCGCCGAGCGCGCGAGCAGGCTCTGCATGAACGACGAGGACGAGAGCTGCTCCACGGCGCGCTGGATCTGCGGGAGCAGCGCGGTCTCCTGGAGGTGCTTGCAGTGCGTGACGTACGCGAGCAGGTGGTGGAGGATCTGCATCACGGCGGTGAAGCCGCGCGCGTGGAGCCTGCCGCTGGGCAGCGCGGCAAAGAACGTCAGCGCGTTCTCGAGCAGCCCGCAAAACTCGCTGACGAGGAACGCGCCCAACAGGCGCGTGCGGTCGCGCGCGGCCTCCTGATCGTCGAGCGCTAGGAGCGGGAAGCGCTTGGCCTCGCTCGTGAATGCCGCCAGCATGTTCTCTACGATCTCATCTAGGCCGTGCTCAACGAGTGGGACAGCGTGGAGCTGCACGAGATCGTCAATGAGATCTGCAACGCTCTGGGTGTCAACGAGGGAGAAGGCATCGAAACGGGTCTTCGATGCCTCCACGACGCGCGCGATCACGATCTCGCGAAGCAGTGTGCTCACTGGCTCCTCGATCACGGGCGTGAGCTTGGACTGGTGCTGCTGGAGAGTCTTGAACCACTCCATCTCTGGGATACGCCTTGGGTACCCGCTGGTATGGGCGCCTCCCAGCGACACGGCAAGTGGCTCCCAATTGATCAGCTCTACGCGGATGTACGGGGCGTAGAGCTTCGAGGATGCGAGGTCCGTGTAGGCATCCTTGTACACGTCGGGGAACTTGCGTTTCCACTCTTGGAATCGCCCGTACGCATTCTGAATCGAGTTGATGTCTTCAACAGCATCCGCGAACACATCCCAGCTTGCCGTTTCTGGCTCGAAGGTTGCTTCGTAACGTTTTCGTAACCTCGCTAATCGGTTTTCTGCGTCACCTCCATCGGCAATTCCAGTGTCTTTGACACTGGGCGGCAAGTTTACAAACTGACGGTCCTGGATTCCACCTTGACTGATGCAATACCTGATTTCATCTCTGATATCCGCCTCACGTTGACTCTTCAGTGCTGATCGCGAGGAGGACCACACCAACATGCGTCTCTGTTCCTCCGACTCTATCGAAGGCAACTTCTCCCGCAAGCAGAAGCTGAGACCTTTCACAAAGTCTTCGATCACCTGGAAATACTCAAACTGCTCACCCGACACGATGAGCTCTTCGCGCTGCTGCTCAAGCTTCTTCCGAACAAGCTCGGACTCGGCATCAAGTCTCGCGAGCTCGCGCGCCGTGCGGTCTCGTTCCACCGACCCAGTATCCACTTTCCGCTGGATACTGCGCATCACCTCTCCAAGCGATGCGCAGGGTACTTTCCGACGCGTTGGATATGCCGCTTTCGGATCGCGAGTCGCCTTGGGTTGCTGCGGCTGGACGTGGTGCCCGCCACCGCGTCGCATGAGCTCTTCTTCCCAGCGCTTGCTTTGGTCCACGTCTTCGTCTTCGTCGACGTCACTTGCTGGCACCGGTTCCTCTACTTCTGCGCTCTTGGGCGGGTAGTACTCTTCGCGTTGCACGCCAAACGTGACGCGCTTCTTGTTCTTCTTCGCTTGCATGAACTGCGCGTTGAGCGGGATGAACTCTTCGTCTGCCGACTCGCCCTTCGTCTCTTCGTCCACGACACCCGAGACGACGGTCTCATGCTCTTGGTCCACCTCCATCGCATCGCCTTCCATACGCTCCGCTGGCTCGGTCGGCGGAGCTCGCCGCAACAGCACTTTCTGTTCCCTTAGCAGCGCCGCCAGCATGTCCTGAGAGTACAAGTTCGTCTTGCCGGTGCTGACCTCGTCCTCGTCGCTATCTTCGCTCGTGTGCGCTACATTCAGGTTCGGCCGAATCCGCAGCTTCTTACTGGCCTTCTTGTTGCTCTTGTCGATGTCCTCTTCAAAGCTGAGGCACCCACCGGTGGCACCTCCATTTTCATTCATCTCCTCATCGTCAAGTCCGAGCGACCGCGCGTTCGGCTTCTTCTTCGCGCCCGTCGCCTTGGAGCTAACCGACATGGTGTTGGAGTTCTTCGCCTTGTTCTTCTGCATACGGCTGCGCATGCGCGCGAGCATCGCGTCTTCGCTCTCGTCCGGCTCAGCGTCGGCGGGTCCCGGCGTGTTCGCGGCCGCCACGTCGCCCTCATCGACCTCCATCATCTCCACCTTCGGCTCGTCCACAACCTGATCATCGTTTTCGTCTTCGTCATCAATGTTCCGGCGCTTGCGCGTCGCCGCGCCGCTGGCGCCCGCCTTCTTCTTCGCCTTGGTGCGGAACATCTACCTCACCATCGAGGTACCGCTTCTTGGGACCGCTTTTGCCCACGGTTGGCCAACATCGAGTGTTACCTACCCATGATTGGTCATAAATTGGTAAGATCGACATCTATTTTCAACCAATCTATCGAGTTATTTGGATTTGGAACGGGTTCAATTTTTGTTCCCGATCAACCTGTGTTTTTGAACGTTCGCATCTTCGTTGGGAAAAAGCCCAACAGAACCAAACCAACGAAAAGGAAGGGAGCCAACACTTCCCGCCCTCATTTTTGTTCCCGCTTCTGGCCTCCCCAAAGTGGAAGCCAATTGGGGAAGAAGGGAAACACCGGCGGGAGCGAAGGGAAACCAACGTGCGCTCTCTCTTTCTCCGCCTACCGCCGACGCGAGTACCGGCGCGATGGAGAGCCTGAAGAACATCATGGGCTTTGGCGCCAAGCCGCGGGTGCGACTATATCGCTGGATAGACTTCATGATGACGAGGGGAAACCTAACTGTGGACACACTGGTTGTAGGCCGTGAAATGGCTGGGAATGGGCCGCTCGGGCGCCCACGATGGCGACGACGACGACCGCCACAACGACCGCATGTTTGTGCACCCGGAGGCCGCGACGCACGTACTGCAGCCGCTGGGCGACCAGCCGATCAACCTCATCTCAATCTTCGGCGCCGCGCGCCAGGGCAAGTCGTTCCTCATGAACCTGCTCGCGGACCAGCAGGACCTGTTCAAGATCTCGAACCTGCGCGAGCCGTGCACGCAAGGCGTGGACCTCTCGGGCCACTTTGTACCGCTGCCGAAATTCAGCGCGCTGAACGGGTGCCCAGCGGTCGCGGGCGGCGCGAGCGAGCAGCAGACGCTCCAGATCGGATTCGTGGACGCCGAGGGCCAAGGCGATCGCGACATATCATGTGCGTTTGGGTGCGCGCGCATGCACTGGTTTTGCGGCAGCTCCTAACGTTCTAGTTCTCTCCACAGACGACTCTCGCCTGGTGTCGCCCGTCTTGCTTTCGTCGAAGGCGGTGATCTTCAACTGGAAGGATAGTCTCCAAGCGGATCGCATCCTCAACCTGCTCGCGGTACTTGCCCGTGCTGCGCAAGGTATCGAACTCGCCGACGGCGACAACTCGAAGGTCTTCGGCCATCTTCACATGTGAGTGACGGATAGGCAGCTCCTATCGTAAGTTCGAATCGACCCTCTAACCCTTTGTATGACTCTTGCAGCATCTTCCGCGACTGGAGCTTTGTTGATTCGAGCCCGGATGAAGTCTTCAAGGACTTGTTCACGAAAGAGAAGGGAAGAAGTGAAGAGGTGAACGTCCGCAACCTGGCTCGTGTGAACCTTCTGGAAGCATTCGAGTCGATTACTGTGTGGCTTTTCCCGGCGCCGGTTGCGAACACGGCAAACCTGAAGGACAAGATCAGGTTCGAGCAGTTGCAGCCAGGTTTCCAAGAGAAACTCCGTCACCTGCGCAAGAGCTTGTCGAACCAGCTGCAGCATCCGATGAAGTTTGGTGGCAAACCACTTACAGCACGCCTGCTGTCGCAAATGATGCCGGCGTTGGTCGATACGCTGAACAGCGACCAAGTCATCATGCCTGAGTCGATTTATTCGTCTCTCGTTCGAGCTGAAGCAAAGGCGATGAAAGACGAATGCGAGAAGAGTATTACCGCGTATTGCGAGGCAGCTTGCCTAGAAGAAGTCGTGTCAACGTCCGAGCTTGAGAAGAACTTGAAGCGCGATATCGAGTTTCTCATCACCGAGGCAATTGACGGCATGAAGGGCACCCCGTCAGGTGTGCAGAAGGAGATGCACGATGCTCTCCAAGAGTTCGCGCTGAAAGAGATTCGTCTGATTCTGCAAGTGAACAACGAGAAAATCGCTGAGAAGATGTCCAAGGAGGTTGATTTGGTGTTCAAGAACCTCAAGGAGGAGTGCACGCTCATTGAGAACGAAGCGATCCCGATGAGAAACGACCTCTTGCGACACCGCTGCACTGATATTCTCGCGAACGAAGTCAATCGTCTCGAAGTCTTGCCGGTAGGCGCTCAGGGCAAGCGGACCCTTGACATCGAGATCAAACGAGTGCGAGAGCATGCGAACGTGTTATTTGACAAGCTTGAGGTCCTGAACGAGAAGGCAATTCAGAAGGCGAGTACAGTCATCAACGAACACGTCCGAAGTGGCAAAACGCGCATGACCAAGGATATGCACGAAACTTTAGACCGCATCTTCTCGGAGCGAGCTCCCATCACCGTCACAACCCTACAGGCGGGACTAGAGGCGCAGTACCGTGATCTCATCAAGGAGCTGAATGGCTACGTTGACGAGAACCCGTTCCTGTCTGTGAGCTTTGTCGAAGACGTGGAGCACCATAAGGCGCACCTGGCCGAAGAGCTGAACCGACGCTATTATCTCGAGATTCGACAAATTTTGAGTGAGGTCGGTTCCAACGCGAAGGATGACCTCGGTAAGGAGGTTGCTGCAGAATTGGACGGCAAGCTTCCTCTGCAAGAAGATATGATCAAGCGATCCATCGATGAAGCGGTTCATTCCGTGAAGACCACTGTCGCGAAGCAGCTACAGGGATGGACCGTATTGAAGACTGACGTTTCTGCAAAGAGCATGGAACTGGAGAAGCTGGGCGATGTGGTGAGTTTGTTATGCTCTGATGGAATGGCACCTCGTTTCTAATTGGACTGACTTGTATTTGTAGTACGCGTACGAGTACCTTCGCCGCAACCAAGACCTACAGCAAGATGTTTTCGCTCGACAGGAGCAACAACAGTACGAGGATCTTCGTGCCGAAGTGATCGACGAATTCCAACGTGAATTGAAGGCTGTCGAGTTTCCGACCAGTGAGACGAAGCTTGAATCTGTCTTCATCACGACGCTGAAGGAAATGATATCCGAGTTCTTGAGCCTCGAGTCAACGAGTACCAATTTCTCGGCGACGTCTTTGTTCGAGAAGTTGAAAGTGGATTGCAAAGCAGAACTCGAGAATCAGAAGTTGCTGAATCGGTGAGTGAATCTCACGTCATGTTGAATCGCTGAAATCTGACAAACCTATTCCATGTAGTCTTGCTGCAGAAAAGGAGGACGCCCTCAGTCTGGCAGAGAAGGAGCGAATCATGCGTGAGCAAGAGAGTCGTGAGGCAAGAAAGAAAGAGGAGCAAATCAACGGTACTAGCTTGGTTCGCATGGCAAGCCATGCTATCAAGGTGATCTGACCGTTTTCTTACCACTCACAGAGCTGAAGAGCTACGTCCAAACTTCGCTGGGAGAGAGGGACCTTGAATCAAAGCGCCTACAAGACCAATTGAGGGAGGAGGCAGAGCGTGCAGATCAACTTCGCCGTGAGGTGGAGAATATGCGACGCCAAACACGCGATGCCGAGATGCAGAAAGCAGAGTTCGAGGCTCGGATCCGCGAAAGCTCTCTTCGAGACGAAGAAGCGCGGCGCGCTGAGTCCGAGAGGATGAAGCGGGAGCTGGAAGAGATGCGTTTGCGTGCAGCCGAGATGGAATTGGAGCGTCACCATCTCCAGACCAAGGCAGCGGAAGAAGCACGCAAGCACGATGAGTCTCGAATGCTGGCACAAAACCTTGAAGAAATGCGTAGGCGAGCAGACGAACTGGAGCAACAGAAGCACATGTTGGAGCGTCAGGCGCGGGAAGAGTCATACAGGCGCGAGCAGGCTGAACAAGCGGCTCGAGCAGCTGCACAAGCTGCAGCATTGTCTGCCCGCGCAGCACTGGAGGCTGCCGCCGATGAAGTAAGTCCGCATCGCTTCAAATTTCAGTCTGTCGATAACAAACGTAAGCTGTCGCAGACGGATGCGGATATGGAGGTCGCACACCAAGCTCGGCGCACACCCGAGGCGAGTCGGGTGGTGTCTCGGACATCACCAGCTTCGTCCGCAGAGCATAAGAAGCGGAAGATCCATCAGCCCGCCCCACCTAAAGCGGCCGCTGAGAAGAGCAAGACTGGCTTGTCGGCCCTCGAGGAAGCACGACTCGCCGCAAAGGCTGAAATAGACCGACGCATTGAAGAGCGTGCCAGGTCGCTGAAGGCAGCTTCGAAGAAGAAGAAGTGAGAGAGTAGCCAGATGGTAAACGGTAACGAATTCATGAGTTGTGCGTATGACAGTCCTCTTGGCTGCAAAATAGATTGTTCCACGACCCCTAGTTGAGCGTGTCGAGGTGCTGACTGCTGCCCAAGTGATGGATCGCGCCGTACGACGGTGTGCGTCGTTTGATCGGCTGTTCTTCCATGCTGAGCACCTTCGTTGCCTTGTGACTTTTTGCCAAGAATGAGAAGGAGATGGCGATGAGCAGGGCAATGGGAAGCACACCGCAGAGTGCGACACTCCACATCGCCCGGCCGCCGTGGTTCTGGTAGATCCAGCCGCCGATGAGGGTGCCAATGCCGCCTCCGACACCTTTCTGGACAGCTGCGAGCAGCCCGATCATTGTGCCCTCGGTGCCCTCAGGGGCCGAATGATACACGTAGTTGGTGAAGGCCGCCCAGACCAAACCGAACGTGATTCCGTGGAGAGCCTCGATCGGGAGAATCGTCCACGGGTTCTCGACGAACGTGTACGCGAGCAAGCGGATGGTGTACGCGGCGATGCCCAGGAAGATGCAGCACGGCGTGCCGAGGCGATCGATGATGCGGTTCGCGTGGAAGAACAGCGGCAGCTCCGATGTCGTCTCGACCGCGATCACGACGCCGACCAGGTTCGAGTTGTTGCCCGAGAGATTGAACAGGTACAGGAACAAAAAACTGTCGATGAGCTGCGCGACGATGCCGATGAAGAGCACGAGCACAAAGAGCAGCAGAACATCGCGCTGCTCCAGAATGTGAGCGAGACTGGAGAGGAACTCGAGCTTCGGCTTCGTTCGCTGGAAGGATGGGATGTGTTTGACCAGCAAGAAAAGTGAGATACACGACAGTGCCACGACCATGTTGAAGCACCACGCGATGCCCACTGCAGCAGCGATCACGCCGGCCATGTAGCCGCCGATGCCGTAGCCGACAGCGCCGTAGAGGCGTTGCTTGCCGTAGTCGCCGCCGATACGGTCCAGCATCTCCATTGCGATCTGGTCAAGGAGGGACCACGTGGGCTGCGTCTGGAAGTTGGCGAGGAAGAACATGACGCACATCACCTCGAACGACGAGACGTACTGAAGCACAAACATGAGCAGCGCCGCGGTCACGAGGCAAATGACGTGGACAAGCTTCTGGTTCTGGAAGATGTCGGCCGCGGCGCCCCACACGACGGGCCCGATGATCGAACACACGCACGGGATCGCGAGCAAGACGCCGATCTGGAATTTGGAGTATCCTTCCTTCGTGTCGAAGTACATCTATGCGACACACAAAAGGTCAGATCGCTTCTTCTCGGAGAGTAGCATTGGCTCACAAACGTACGGGCAAAAAGGTCTGCGTGGAGAAGGCCATGTAGTGGATGAGGTAGAGCATCTTGAGCGGCACGAGCCGCGTGGACTCGCCGCCATCGATGATGAACTGGACGATCGCCCCCAACGGTACCATCGTAGTTGATGAGAAGCGCAAGGTGGAGGAATGAATGCTTGGTGAGCTTGTGGTTGAAGAGGCCGATTTGCGAATGAGACAGCGAGACAGCGCGTCGCGGGGCCGCAAAGATCACGGCGCGCTCTCCATGCAAGCTTCGTGCTGCCCACAGTAGAGAGTGACACCGCCGATTCTGCTGGAGGCTCTCCTGTTGGAGAGGGGGAGAAAGAAGCGAGCGCATTCGTGGCGACAGAGAAATGTGGCGCGCGTCTGCCGTTTGAAGATCGCCACCCAACGGCCGCGTCACTCTTGTGAGTTGTCTCGCAATCTCTGACGCATCGTGTCACTAGTGATCTGACCCAACGAGAGACTCGCCGGCGATCGAATCCTTTGGAGTCGCTGTCGACGAACCCATCCCGTGGCCGTTGCAAAAACACGGCTTTAGCTCGTTTCTCCAGGCGGGCGCAAGCGTACCAGGGTGTCAGTGCATTCGGATGGGGCCACGTCAGGATGGGAGGATATGAGCGCTGCTTTGGTCCCGGTAGTACTTGTTCAGTACCGATGGCAGGAGGAGCATGAGCAAGCGTGAGATGGGGGCAACAGTCCACCAGCGCTGACGCACGGCGACGCGCTCGACCAGCGCAGCATCCTCACACCCAAGCAAGGTGAGACTGTGCATTTTGGCATCGGAGTGACACCTCCACGAAGTGACTTCAACCTGTGTGGGTTCATCAGGTCGAAATACGCACAAAATGCCACCATGTACTTTCTCTTCGTTAGGCCACCCCTACAGATCTACGCGTC
This sequence comes from Pythium folliculosum, assembly GCA_023336295.1. Lineage (NCBI taxonomy): Eukaryota > Oomycota > Peronosporomycetes > Pythiales > Pythiaceae > Pythium > Pythium folliculosum. Next base: position 61,263 of record JAADWV010000078.1, read on the forward strand.
GCTGTGGTCCACGTCCTTGTAGGTGTGGTCGCGCGGCGAGACACTGCTGAACGACGGCGTGAGCGGCTGGAGCGGAATCAGCTCGTCGATCTCGATGGTCTTGTCCTTGTTGTCGTAGACCTTGGCGGTGAATGAGAACGCGACGGCGATGAGCAGCGCGACCGGCACGACCACGAAGAGGCCGATGCTCCACATGGCGCGGCCGCCGTACTGCTCGTAGATCCAGCCACCGATGAGCGTGCCGGCGCCGCCGCCCACGCCCTTCTGGATCGACGCGAGCAGGCCGATCATCGTGCCCTCGGTGCCGTCGGGCGCCGACTGGTAGACGTAGTTGGTGAACGCCGCCCAGACGAGACCGAACGTGATGCCGTGGAGCGCCTCGATGGGCAGCACAACCCACGGGTTCTCGACGACCGAGTATGTGAAGAAGCGAATGGCGTACGCCGCGATACCCAGGTAGATGCAGCGCGCCGTGCCCAAGCGCTTGATGATCGCGTTGGCGTGGAAGAACAGCGGCAGCTCCGAGATCGTTTCGACGGCGATCACGATGCCCACAAAGTTGGAGTTGTTGCCCGTGAGGTTGAAGTAGTAGAGGAACAGGAAGCTGTCGATGAGCTGGCCGAGGATGCCGATGACCACCACCAGGATGAACAACATGAGCACGTCGTGCTGCTTCGCGATAGCGCGCAGGCTCTGCGCAAAGTCGACGTCGACATGCTTGGGCTCGTACGACGGGATGCGGTTCAGCAGCAAGAACAGCGAGATGCACGACAGCGCCACGACCATGTTGAAGCACCACGCGATGCCCACGGCGGCGGCGATCACGCCGGCCATGTAGCCGCCGATGCCGTAGCCGACGGCGCCGTACAGGCGCTGCTTGCCGTAGTCGCCGCCGATGCGAGCGAGCATCTGCATGGCCACTTGGTCGAGCAGCGAGAACGTGGGCTGCGTCTGGAAGTTGGCGAGGAAGAAGACGACGCACATGAGGAAGAACGAGTGCACGTACTGCATCGTGAACATGAAGAGCGCGGCCGTGATGAGGCACACCACGTGGATGAGCTTCTGGCTGCGGAAGATGTCGGCCGCGGCGCCCCAGAGCGGCGGGCTCAGGATCGCGCAGATGCACGGAAGCGCCAGCAAAACGCCGATCTGGAACTTGTCGAAGCCCGCCTGCGTGTCAAAATACATCTACAGCACGCCCAACCGCACGTCAGTGTCCGAGTCCACCATCCAATGAGACCACGCCGTCGTACTCACGGGCAGGAAGGTCTGCGTGGAGAAGGCCATGTAGTGGATGAAGTAGAGCATCTTGAGTGGCACGAGCTGCGAGGACTCGCCGCCGTCGACGAGGAACTTGGCCAGCGCCAGCATGTTGGATAGAGCGCGACTGGAGAGACGGGAGGCGGACCGCGGACAATGCGCAAATGACGCTCGTGGCAAACGTCAAGCAGGAGAAGAAGGCGAAGTAGCGGGGGAAGAAAGAGTGATACGGTTCTGGTTGCAGTGGGCGCCGGCCGTCGCGCCCCTCCACCATGGGTTCAGCCAGGCTGTCCAGTCAGTTACAATAGTTTGTGCCGCTCCCACACGACCCAGTTTCGTTTTGTTGATGGTTACAGTCACTCTATCGGGGGTTATTGTGGGAATACTTGCTTTCATTATAGAGGTCACTACCACTGCCGCATATTTGTGGTTAGGGGTGCCGAAACCGGCCAGTGAGATAATCTCTGGAAGATGGGTCGGGTTTGATTACTGGATTGTCACCAAATTCCAGAGTGAGATACTTGAAGTAGATCCAGACAGCTCCCAAAGTTCAAGCGAATCCCATTCCTCAAATTCAGTACGTTGGCATTTGTGGAGACAACTAGGCCAGGCTAACCACATGGATAAGACCCTCCCTCGGAAAAACGAGATGGCTACCCAATCGCCCTCCAATGGACGCGTTCGCCTGGCGAGGATGACGGCGTTCGATCCACCCGCAACACGATCCTCCTCGTTGTCTCCACACGCCAAACACCCACCCAGCACATTAAGCCATGGCGGCGCCCCCGGCGGCCAAGTGGAAGAGCGAAAAGCCCATTGCGCCCAAGCGCGAGACGCCCGGCACGCTTGAGCCGCTCGACTACAAGCCCACGCCCAAGGAAGACATCGACACCATCCAGATCAGCAAGGTACAGGCGTAGCAGCGTGGGCTTGGCAGGTGGGGTATGAAAAGTGGATTCACGGATATATGCGCGTGACGAGCAGCAGAAGGCCACGCGAGACGGGAGCAAGTACATCAAGCCGCGGCCCGTGCTGCTCGAGAGCCTCGGCCCGCCGAGTCAGGCAAGAAGTAGGCCTGCTGTTCTCTTGATGCCCGCGAGAGAGAAAGAGTGGGGCGCGGGCGGTGGTGATGATGCGGGTTTACTGATTATTCGTGTGTCTTGTGGTACGTAGTATGATTTTGTGGCGCAGCAACCGCGATCGGAACCGGAGAACACAACATGATCGGCAACTCCGGCGATATCGTAAATGCGTGAGCAAGTATGACCATATCGCATTCCTGGATGTCCACCAAAGTTTGCTGTGTCTACGCACGTGATTTAATGAGTAAAAACAGATAGCGTTCTTCCATCAACGAGTTCATGTTCGTCGCCGCTTAGCTTCATTCTTCTCATCGTCTTCGTTGTCGTCCGAGAAATCCGACGCGTCGCTGGAGTCGTCTTGATCGCTAAACGAGTCGCCATCGTCGTCATCGTGCGCTCGCTTGGTTCCACCAGTAGCGGGCTTCTCGATCTGCTTTTTCCCGTCTCGCGTCTCCTGGGAATGACTTGCCGTCTTCGAGACCTCCGACGTGGTTACGGTTCGGTGCGTCAGTTTGGCGTCGCTTATCTCTTTCTCCGTGGTCCCGTGCGTGACCGCGCCACACGCATGCTGCTTCGTATGTTCAACGGCCTTGCGATTGAAGAGCTCCCTATTGTGCTTGAATAGATCCGTCTACACACATACACGCGCATCGTCAGTATGATACGGTGGTGAGGCCGGAATCGGCGGTCTGCCACATACGATGTCGGGCATGAGTCCATCGTCGGCGTTCGGCTCGGCCATGAGCAGCCGGATCGTCGTGAGCAGCGTGCTGATGTTCACCGACGGCATCCACGACCCCTTGGGCTGCATCTTGAGCGTGTCGAGACAGATGCGACCGGCGTCGTCGATGTTCGGATGGAAAATCGGCGTCACAAACCGCACTTTCGGCGGCTCGAACGGGTAGCTATACCAGCGCGCATGGCAGTGTCAGGCTCCTCCAGAAACCGGTCCTTTTAACGACACTGCGCCACGCACCGCTCCGGAATCTCAATGTCCAGCTTGAACGTGCCGCTCGCGTACGGCGAGCCTTCCGGCCCGAGGATCTCTACGACAATACACACCACCTCCCGTTGGAAACCCTTCGCCCAACCAACAACAACAAAACCAACAAAACGAACGCACGCGCTTCGAGGCGGTCCAGTCGGTTCTCCGCGGGCCACGCGCTCACGCCGTACGGCGGGTCTGCCTCGAGCATCTCTACTTCCTTGCGCATCCGCGCGCGCATCGCCGCCATGGTCGATAATGCTGTTGGCTGGTCTCCAACTTGGTGTTTGTTGGTCGTTGGCGCCAAATTTCACTGTGCCACACCCGGCAAAGTACGATATCTATCGTTTCTATGCAAGGTTGGTTGAAGCCGACTCGTTCAGGCAGGAACAGCATCATGGAGAACCTGGAGAAGCTCCGCGAGATCGGCCGCGGTGGCTTCGCAAAGTACGCGGTGGAAGCGTTCTGTACTCCATGACATAGCGGGTGCACCATTCTACCGGCTCATGTGCTTTCTGTGTTGTCACAGCGTGTATCTCTGCCGAGAGAAGGACTCGAATCGCCTTGTCGGTAAGTTTAGTGGCGTGTCGGCACTTTTCTAGCTCTTTCTCACGGACGCCTACCGCTACAAGCGCTCAAGCAGATTCCGCTCCAGCGCATCCAGTCGCCCGAGCAGAAGCGCCGCGCCGAGGCCGAGCAGCAGCTGCTCTCTCTCGCGCGCCACGCGGCGCTCTGCCGCGGGCTCGGCACTTTCCAGGACGCGACGCACCTCTCGCTCGTGATGGAGTACATTGAGGACGCGCGGCCGCTCTACCAGTGCATCTGGCGCTACCGTGACACCCGTGCGTTCCCGGAGCGCGTCGCGCGGCATTTTGCCGCGCAGCTCGTGGTCGCCGTGGCGCAGATCCACGCGCTCGGGTTCCTTCACCGCGACCTCAAGAGCGGCAACGTGCTGGTGGACGCGCGCGGCGTCGCGCGCGTGATCGACGTTGGCTTTGCGAAGCGGCTGGAGGACCAAAACGCAAGCGCGCGCACGTTCTCGGTGTGCGGCACGCACTACATCATGGCGCCCGAGATGTACCTGCGACAGCCCTACGGGGTCGAAGTGGACTGGTGGTGCGTGTGGGCTCAAGCTTCTCTGTATCTCATCTGATGTATCCCTGGCTCACTTGACGCGTGGTGATGGCTGCTAGGGGCGTGGGCGTGATCGTGCACGAGATGGTTTGTGGGCGCCCGCCGTGGGAGTACAAGCCCGTCGAGGGCGCATCGCTCGAGAGTTTTTTCGCGCGCGTGAGTGAGGTCGCCAAGGGCTTTTCACTGGGCCAGGAGAACACCAGTGCATCTCTCAGCGCCGCCGACGTCTCCAGTGAGTGCAAGGCTTTTATTCGGGAGCTGCTCCAGTTCAACCCACGCAAACGGCTGGGCCACGCGGGCGGCGCGGACCAAGTGAAGGCCCACGCATGGCTGCAGGGTGTGGACTGGGACACCCTTTTTGACGTGCCCTCGCCCTACGACCCTGTCGCGGACTATTGCGAGGCCGCGTCTATCCCTCCACAGGCCGCTGCTTCTTCTTCGAGCGCAGAAAGCATCAGCGCGGACGACAATGCCAAGTTCTTTGCAGACTTTTGAGCGGCGAGGCGGACATATTAGACCAGCATGCGAAAACAGGTACGGCTGCTTGTTTATCTCGAAGTTAAGGGATGGTGTTAGTTGTGTTTCACACGATCTGGCGCACGTAGGCCTGCTGGGACTTGCGGTTCTCCTCGACGTGGGCGTTGTGCTTCGTGGTGTTTTCGTTGAGCGAGCGCACGTGCTCGTCGATGAACTCGTTCATGCGCGGGTGGAACTCGTGGCGGCCGCCGAACTGGTCGATGTACGTGACGCCGTCGTAATAGAAGCCCTCAGGCAACTCGTCCATGATCTACACAAACGGAATCCCCCGGTCAGTCTCAAAGGCAATATCGAACCGTCACACACAAAGCCACGCAGCAAAGGGACGCACGTGGAGCTTCTGGATCTCGCGCTTTTCCTCTATCGTGAGCGTCACCTTGGTCTTTAGCGGCCGCACAGCGCCGTCCAGGTTGACGTAGCACCCGAGGATGAGCTGTTGGATCTTGGCCGGTTGCAGCGCGCGGCCCGTAATCTTGACCTCGAGGCTCGGTGGCTTCTGGTTGGCGTGGCTCACGACGCGCATGCGCGCGTACGCGCCCGTCGACACGTACTCGTACACGGTGTCGGGATCGCCGGCGAACGACACGAGCGCCTCGACGCACCAGCACTCGCCGTACGCCTCCACGTCGTCTTGCTGCTGCTGCTGGCGCTGCTGCGCGAGCACCTTGTCGGCCGCGAGCGACTGCGCCAGGCGGATGCCGCCCTTCGCCGACTGCTGCTGCCGCGCCATGAGCTGCGGGTCCATCGGGTGGATCTTGTCCATCGCCTTGGTCATCGCGGCGTGCGGCGTCAGCGTCTTGTCTACTGACTGGAGGAACCGTGCCTTCTCGATGCCAGCGGCGAGTTCAAAGCGCACGCTCTGCGGCGCCACGGCCGGGTCAATGACGGCCTTGTAAGCGGGCGAGGTGGCCCACTCCGGGTGCTGCGCCTCGCGGTAGTTGGCGTAGTACGCGCTCTCGAAGCGGTCCACGCAGAGCAGCGGCGCGAGGCTGCCCTCGAACACGTCGCTCGAGAGCACGTGGATGTCCGCGAACGGGTTCGTCTGGTCGATGTGGTACCGTAGGCGCCCGAGCGCGCTCGTCGGCACGTCGCTCGCGTGCGTGACCACCACGTGGGTCGTGAACCCGCTCGCGAGCTGGTCAAAGAGCCGCGGTAGCGCGTCCTGCGCGCCGCTCGCGTCGGGCAGGTACGCGTTCGTCGCACTCACGCAGCCGACCACGCTCGCAATCTTGGTCGGTAAGCGCCATGCAGACTGCCGTGCTTTGATTGCCGCCGCAACCGTGACTGCGTCTACGTACGCGACGACGCAGAGTAAGATACGCGGCGGCAGCTCGCTCGTGGACGCGTCCAGTATGCGGTCCAGTGCCGCGCCGACGCGCTGCTGGATCTTCGCGGTCGCGGATGCGTCCGGATCGTCGTGCTGCGCGCTGGCGTCGCGGCCGTCGACGTCCACGCGCGTCCAGTCCGCGGCCGCGGACGACACGTCGCAGATCGTGCTCGCGATCGAGGCCGCGCTGCTGCCTGGGAGGCCCAGCACGACGGTGAGCGGCACGACGGTCTTGGCGCGGTCGCCGCCTCGGCGCGGCTTGGGCAGCGTCGTGTTCGGATTCGCGTCTTTGGGGATGAACCAGCGCGGGAACAGCGCGTCGACCGCGCGGTCGGTCGCCGAGGGCCGGCGCACGAGCGAGGCGCACGCCTTAGCGAAAAGCGGCGAGAGTTCACCGTTCGCCTCGGAGCTCCCGCGGCCGTCGTCGCGCGGCGTCTCGCCGTCAAACTGGACGAGGTCGTGCGGGCGGTAGAACGGGATCCCGAGGCGCTCGGCGCTGGACTTCCACACGCGCAGTGCGTGGACGATTTCCTCCTGGAACCGCGTGCCGGCGAGCAGCGGGAACGCAATGACCCGCGAGGCCGCGCGGAAGGGCAGCGCCCTGGCCAGCGGCGTGTCTTCGCCACCATTTTCAGAATTGCCTTTGAGCTCGAGCTGCAGCAGCACGAGCTCCTCGTAGGGCGTCGAGAGCACGCGGAAACTCGCGACGTGCTTGGCGAATGAGACCATGAGAGGGATCACGTGGGGCGTCTTGAAACAGAACCCGCCTGTGAAGAGCTGCATGCTGCCGTGGAGCTGCGGCAGCTCGTTGCTCTCAAGCAGCAGCGTCGCGCGCGAGAGCCCCACGGAGGTCAGCGCCGGTGTCGCGGTCGCCGGAGCGATGCTCGAGGCCGAGTCGGCCGCAGCCGCGGATGCCTCGTCCAGCGAGGCGTCCAGCGGCGTCATGGGTTGACCCAGCTGCAGCGCCGGGCTCTGCAGCATGAATGCGGACTGCAACGCGGCCAACTGGGCCTTGACCGACTCGAACTCGCGGCCCGGCTGGATCCAGCAGCGAAAGTACGCGAACGGCGCCGTCGCGTTGAGGAAGAGCGGCTCACTGGATGTGGCGCGGCGTGGCGAGCGCTGGAAGAGCAGCGTGTCGCCCACAACCAACGAGCCCAGCGTCTCACGCGCGTCGAGCTCGCTCGGCACGTTCTGCAGCTCGCACGAAAGGTACACCAGGTTCCATTCTACACCGACAACAAAACACAAACGATATGAGTCTCAGAACACATGTGAGACCGAGCTCGTCACACCTAAGGACACGTACTCTGTTCGGGGAAGCGCGTCTCGCGGCCGCACGCGTCGAGGCTCTCGGCGTCGACCACCAAGTGCTTCTCCATGAACGCGTCATCCAACCCACTCACGTGCGCACCACGCAGCTCACGCAGCGCCTCGCTCTTGGCGGCCGCAAGACACGCGTCCAGCGACGGCGACGGCGACGAACGCGATGCCTCATCAGCGAACGCGCGCACGGCGCGTCGGAAGCCGCGCAGCAAGCGCACGTACAGCTCGATGAGCGCGCGCGTGTCGGCGCTGTTGTCGCTTGCATCATCGGTGCCACCACTCCGCTTGACGGTGTCCAGATCTGTGGCGTCTTGTTGCACCAGCGCATCCTCGTCCACGACGCGCGGCGCCGACTTGCCTGTCGCGAGAAAGTACGTGCGCGTGAGCCGCACGCCGCTGAACGGATCCTCGCTCTGCACGAGCATGTGGCTCGCGGCACGGCCACCGACCCCAGCGTCCCGGGGAAACACGTTCGAGGAGGAAGTTGTCGAAGCCGCTTGCGCTGTGCGCGTGCCAAACAGTACGCGGCTCCCGCGGTGCGCGGCGAGCGCGAGCCCGCGCGCCTCGTGCTGCGTCGTGCCGAACTCGTAGAAGCTCAGCAAATCCTCGCCCACGTCGCTCTCGCTCCGCGCGGCGCGCACGGCGGGCGTCTCGGCGTGGTCGAGCTTGAGCAGAAACTGGTCAAAGTGGTGCGTGAGCAGCGGCGGCACCTCCTTGGCCACGCGCGCGGCGCCAAAGTCGTCGAGCCGTGCGAGCTCCTCGCGCAGCATGCGCGTGGTGTTGACGACCGCGTGGCGCATCGTGAAGAAGCCCTTTCCCTTGGCACCGTGGCCCTCGTCGAGTGCGTACGCCTGGAGCAGCGGCCACTTTTCGGGCACCATGGGGTCCTGGAGGTCACGTCCGGCGGCGTCGGCGCCGTACGGGATGCCCACGCGCCGCACACCGGCGACCATCTGCTTGAACGCGCGGACCTTGCGCGCCTCCTGCTCGTCCGGGTCCATCGCGTCGTGGATCGTGTACTCGGTGACGTTGCGCCACTGCGCGATCTTGGGGAGCACCGTGACGGCGGCGTCGCTCTCGGACGAGTAGAAGATCGCGGCGCGGCGCCGCGTGAGCAGCAGCACCACGTCCTCGAGCCGGTCGTGCTCCTGCGGGATGACCTGCGCGCCCAGCAGCTCCTGTCCGGAGCTGCCCAGGAACAGGTACTTGAGCACGGCCTGCGAGAGCTGCGAGTGGAAGCTGTCGACGCCGCCGATGATCAGTAGCGCGTCGAACGCGTTGGGGTCGTTGGCGTCCATGTCGTCGCCGCTGTCGGCGCAAAACGCCTGGAGGCGCCGCACACGCTCGGCGCTGTCGCTGCCGCTAAACTCGACGTCCCGCCAGCCCATGGGGGATCTCTTCTGTGCGCTTTCTCGTGTCTTGCTGGTGCTGCGGTGTTGTTCGTGGTGAGCTCCTCGAAAGGTGAGACCTTCGCGAGCCGTCGCGGCGACGCTTCAAGATCCATTTGGGCCCGAATAGAGCGCGGTTAATCCAGATGGAATCGTGATTACGGCGCTTCTCAAAAATACCTTTTTGTGTAGGGTGTCAACCGATCAGATCCTGGAGGACGATCGATGGCGACAGCGACGCCACCGCCATGCTTCAAGCGCCAACGCCACGCAAGAGGGCCGGTGGAGTGCCGCACGGACGGACCTGGCGTTCTCACTCGGCGCGAAGGCCGGGCAGCCCGCCGGCGGCAACGACCATGATGGCGTACACCCCAGGGCTCAGTAGCCGATTCACCTCCACCACCCCAGGGAGACGATGGGACTCCGCCTCGGTGACGACGACGCGGCCACGATGGAAAGCTCCAGGCTCTCGGACGCCGCCGTGACGCCGCCCGAGCTGCCGCGCCACGCCAAGGTCGAGAACGACCACAAAGTGCACACGTTTGACGAGTTCTACGACCAGATCAAGCAGGCCGAGGAAGAGCCCCACGCGGCGGAGCAGGAGGAGGAAGAAGAGGAAGACGACGAGGAGGAAAGCGGCCTGGGCGACAAGAAGCCGCTGCTGCAGGAGATCAAGATGACGCGCACGAGCTCCAAGAAAAAGATGAAAGCGGCCCAGGCCAAGACCAGCAGCGCGAGCACCATGGTGCCCGTGACGTCGGCGCTGTCGGCCGAGGCGCGCGTGAAGCGACTGCGCGGGCTCGGGTACATCGTGTTCGCGGCACTCAACATCAGCCTCATGTCGGCCTGCGTCAAGTACGCCACGCGCTACGTGTCGTCCCACGAGGCCGTGTTCTGGCGCACGCTGCTCACGTTCGCGTTCAACTATGTACGTGCCCGGACCATAGAATCATGGAGTCGAGGGCATGGAGCCAAACAGCTAACTCGTGTATGTGCGGGTGCTCCAGTTGATTGTGCGTTTCAAGCATGTGGACCTGTACGTGGCCCGGGAGCACCGTCCGATGCTACTCTTCCGGTCGTTCATCGGCATGGTCTGCGTGAGCCTGTCGTACTACGCCGTGTCCAAGATGGTGCTCACGGACGCGATCGTGATCATCTTTACGAGCCCCGTGCTCACCTTCCTCCTGGTACTACCCCTAGCTGATTCGTTGGCTCACCCGTCCGCCGCTAACTGATCTCTTTTATATGACTACCAGGGCGCCGTGCTGCTGGGCGAGGCGATCGACGGCGTGGACTTTGTGTGCGCGCTGAGCTCGTACGTCGGCGTGCTCTTCGTCTCGCGCCCGGCCATGCTCTTCCCTCAGGACGCGGCGACCAAAGAGACCAGCACGGCGGCCGTGCTCGCCGCGCTGGGCGCCGCCGCCACGCAGGCCTGCGCGTACGTCGCCGTGCGCAAGCTGCTCGCCGTGCACTACGTCGCGATCGCGCACTACTTTTCGCTCTTCGGCATCGGTTTCTCACTCGCGACGCTCTGGCTCTTTGACGCGGTACGATCTTCTCATTCTCCCTCTCTTACGGGCACTGGACGCTGAAAGGCTTTGCTTTGGTCTCCCTGTGTAGCCCCTGCGCGTGCCGGAGCTCGTGTCGGTGCAGCTCGCGCTGGTCGCGAGCGCGGTCTTCTCCTGCGTCGGCATGCTCTTCCTCACGCTCGGCTTCCAGATAGAGCCGGCCGGCATCGCCTCGGTCATGCGCTATTTCGACGTCGTGTTCGTGTTCATCGTGGACACGACGTTCCTCGGCGAGGACGTGGACTCGTACTCGGTGCTGGGCGGCGCCATCATCGTCGCCGGCGCCGTGGTCATTGCCGTGCGTCGCGCGCGCGCCAAGAAGTAGCTTCGATCAAGTGTCGCAGCATGGGATGCCGCGTGTGGTGCCCAGGTTTGGAGAAGGCGCTGAGCCAGGGGGCAGTGTATTTCATGATTCGGATACCGTATGATATATACATGCGACGAGGAGAGTGGAAACGATCACTCCATGGGCGAGAAGATCGCGTGTATGGCGTGCTGGCTCCATTCTTTCTCCCTTGAGAAGTGCGACATGGGCTGCGCACCCCCAGAACGGCCACTAGGGCAACTGCGTTCTGACCCTTCAGCGTTACGCCGTTCGACGCATAGCCAGCGCATCTTTGTTTCATGACATGAGCGACCTGCGTACCGCTCCTTTGTACCTCGCACTCTCCAAGTCGACTCTTCTCGCCCAGCACCCTCTCCTCTCAGTTCCCATGGACAGCGTGCGCGCAGTAGAGCCACCTTTTGCCGTGGAAATGCCGAGGTGTAACGACGACGACATCGATCGCGACGACGTCGCGCTCCTCAAGCCGGCAAAGCTGATCGCGGACTCAGCGCTCGCGGACGAGCAGCCGAATGCGATCGCTGTCACCGTGAATGGACCGTATGACAGCGAGTCAACGACGGCGGAAACGAACGCCAAGCGGCCGCGGCGCCTCGCGGGGCTCGGCTACATCGTGTTCGGCGCGCTCAACATCAGCCTCATGTCGACCTGCGTCAAGTTTGCGACCCGCTACGTGACGTCCCACGAGGCCGTGTTCTGGCGCAGCCTGCTCTGCTTTGCGTTCAACTACGTACGTGGCTCTCGTAAACTCGCTTCTCTCCCCACACACACGTCACTGACCTGTCGATGCCCCCGTAGCTGCTCGTCCGCTTTCATCGCGTGGATCTCCACCTTTCTGGTCCTCATAGCAAGCTGCTGCTGCTGCGGTGCGTGTTCGGGACGCTGTCGATCTGCTTCCAGTTCTACGCCATGTCCAAGATGGTGCTCACGGACGCCGTGATGATCATCTTCACGAGCCCCGTGGTCACGTTTGCGCTCGGCGCGGTCGTGCTGCGCGAGTCCGTCGACCGCGTGGACCTGGCGGCCGCGCTCTTCTCCTACAGCGGCGTGCTCTTCGTGACGCGGCCAGCGTTCCTGTTCCCCACCGACGCGGCCCGCGCGTCGTCTGGCTCCTCCTCAGATGCGGTCCTCTCGGCGATGGCGGCCGCCGTGTGCCAGGCGTGCGCATATATCGTCATGCGGAAGCTCCACGACGTGCACCACGTGGCCTCGGTCCACTACTTTTCAGGCTTTGGCATCTTCTTCTCGCTCGCGATGCTTGCAGTCTTCCGAGTGGTGCGTTGGAGCTGTTTCGAGTCGATCTGTGGGTGCAATCTGATCTAACCGCTCGATTTCGTCCTTATAGCCGCTCAGAATCCCGGCGCTGTGGAGCGTACGTCTGGCGCTGGTCGCGGCCGCGTGTTTCGCGTGCGTGGGGCTTCTCTCCGTCACGCTCGGCTTCCAGCGGGAGAAGGCTGGTGTCGCTGCGGTCATGCGGTACTTTGACGTGCTGTTTGTCATCGTGTGGGATGCGGCGTTCCTGGGCGAACATATCCACGCTTACACGCTTCTCGGAGGCGCAGTCATCCTCTCGGGCGCGTCCATCATCGCATACCGCAAGGCCAACGCGACGACCGCCAAGCCGTAGAGAACTGTACCGTGCTCGTACTCGGAGATTGAGAAACTCGGAATGCGATTTGCGTTACTATCCTGTCTATCATCATCGTCGACTCGCCGATACGAGAGAGAAAAATATCGGTGCAGACCCAAAAAGGAAGGATACGTACGGGGGGAAACTAGGTTGACTAGAGGCGTGAGGCGGGCGGGGAGCTATCCACACCGATCACGGCTCCATCGTTCCGTACGATCGTTGCTTGGGCGTGCAGATGGGCGAGGCGCGCGGCGTGATGCTCTGGCGCAAAGTGAGCTTGTAGTCGTCGTACTCGTCGAGGTCCACCACGGGCTGGCGCCACTTGGCGAGCATGTCGGGCGTCCAGACGAACACGAACACGCCAACGCAGAACGCGGCGATGAGGTGGCCGCAGATCACGGCCGGGAACACGCAGAATGGGATGTCGAAGCCGTGCGGGATGATCGTCCACCAGAGCACGTACACGCAGTAGAGCGGCAGCACGACGCGCGCGAAGAACCAGCTCACGTACGTCGCGTAGTAGAAAAACGCGTGCGCGCGCGACTTGCCGAGCCCGAGCTGCTCGAGGAACGTCGCAATGTTGAGCGGGATCACGGCGATCTCGACCAGCAGAAACAGCGTCAGCAGGTACGCGTCGATGCCGCAGCCGGCGTGGAAGTTGTAGATAAGGTACGGCGTCCTGTGATACGCAGAGCGAACAGTCAGGTTTTCGCACATATGGGGTACCAGCGCCAACGACAGCAAGAGAACGTACGCAGCGACGATGTGGTGCACGAGGAAGACGCGCCACATGGGCACTTGCCAGCGCACGAGCACGTACGTGTCAAACAGGAAGTAGCCGCACGCTGGGAAGACATCATTCATCGTCAGACCAGACACGTTCCGCACTTCAATAAAACAAGGCGAATAGCCCACATACAGATCGAGTAGAAGATGCGCGCCGTGTCCATCGAGTAGACCGGCATGAGGTCCGCGCCCCACTCGTTCGAGAGCAGCACATACAGCATGGCCGGCACGATGAACAGCGAGTGGAGCGTCGAGTTGACTCTGCATACGCATTCACATAGATCGTCAGTCGGAGCGCTCTCTCCTCCTTCACACCACTGGACCAAAACGTACCGCGAGCCCCAGTCGCCCTGCTCGGCCGGCGAGAAGTCGCGGAAGACCTGGACGTGCGCGCGCGAGAGCGCCATGGCCGCCGCGAACACGGCCGCGAACAAGCCCATCGAGAGCAGCAGCGCGACCAGCACGTGCGCCGCCATGGTGGATACGTCAAGTCGCTGGATCAACTAGAGATGAGGGACGCAGTACACGGGCGACGCCTTGCTCGCTCTCTCTTCTGGCGCGTTGCGGACTGATTTGCGGCGGCGGAGAAGAGGGGACAAGCGAGGCGAGGCGGAGACGAGGGACCGACGCGGCGCGCGCTTCGCTGTGTCACTTTTCTGCGGTTGTAGTAGGGCGGCGGTCCGCGGTCCGTCCCTCTTTCCGACTTGGCTGGCGGGCGCCCGCTCATTGCAACACTCGCCGGCAAGCGCAAAGGGAGATCCACTGTGTTTCTTTCCCATCTCCCTCATCAACGCAAAAAAAAAGGAAGAGTGGGCTCTTCCTTTTTTTGTGAGTCTGTCACAAAAAGAGTGATGGTCATAGGGATAAAAGAGCTTTCGACACAGTTTCCGGCCAATCGGAGGCCATTTTCAAAGATCAGGGCTAGGGTAATTGTGCCAAACCCCAGTTCCCTCCAGAAAAAGAGATGAAGTCAGTGGGAATGATGGTCTACCGTAGATACCCTAGTACAGTAGACAGAACCCCACAAGATTAGCCAGCTGATATGAACGAAGCGTCACTTACTAAATCAAGATATATAATGCGTCCACACGCCGAACCTTATTCGTGACCACCACGGCAGTCGGTCTACAGCACGAAGAAGTCGGCGCCGATGTCGCGCGTGCGCGAGAGCGTGGCGACGCCCACGCGGTCGCTGGACTGCGACGTGCGGACGCCGTCGGCCCCTTCGCGGTCGCGGCGGCGCCGGTGCACGACGATGGTCGCGGCCGCGACGGCGCACGCGGCGCCCACGACCGCGAGGATGATGGGCGACCACGACGACGGCGCCAGCGGCGGATGCGCGGCCTCAGTGTCCGCCGCGAGCCGCGCGGCGACCGCTACGAGTCCGGCGTCGTCCACCAGCGCGTCGCACTGCGGGAGGTCCAGCGCTGCCGCCAACGCGCTGTCGGTGGTGCACGCGCGACAGGACGTGAACGCCACGCAGCCGCGCAGCGTCGCGCCCTCGGCGTTGCAGCGCGGCTCGTCCACGGCCGAGACGTTCGCGGGCAGCGCGAGCGCCGCCGGCAGCATGCTGCACGGCGGAGGCGCGAAAGTGTCGTCCTCGTCGTCGCTGGTGGACGCCGCGCACGTCTGTAGACCGGCGCTGAGCGGCGTGGCGCGGTACTGGCAGAACCGGCACGGCGCGCGCGCAAAGCAACCGTGGTCGTCGGTACTGCCGGCCGTGCACGTCAGGTCCGCGACCGCCGAGACGCCGAGCTGCGCGCCGCCGAACGAGATGCCCGCCGCGCACTCGTCGGAGGAGATCGGCGCCGTCGGGTCCTGGCGAATGGGGGACGTGTCACCGATGATCGACGCGACCACGAAACGCGCGCACACCTCGAGCGCCTGGAGCGACTCGTCGTGGTGGAGAAGCGCAGCGTCCTCCGCGCGGCAGTGCCGGCACGATGCCGTGAAGCACCCAGCGGGGGCGCCAGTCGCCCCGCAGCGCGCGTCCGTGAAGCCGAAGATGCCCATGATGTTGTCTTCGATCGAGACCGCGTGCGAGCACTCGTCGATGGACGACACCACCGCGTCAGGAGCCGTCGAGGCGTCTTGCAGTCGGCGCGAAGACGACGGCGACGACACGAGCTGCGAGCAGTCCAGCAAGTGGGCCGACTGCGACGTCGCGCGCGTCTTGCAGTACCGGCACGTGGCCGTGACGCACCCAACGCCGCCCACTCGGCCACAGGACGGCTGCGTGACCGCGGTGATGCCAGCGGCGACGTCGCCCGACGACACGAGGCTGGTGCACGGATCCGGTGCGGCAGCGACCGCCGCCGCCACCGCGGGCGCCGGGGCAGAGGACAGCGCGGTCGTGGGCGGCGCCGACGCCACTTTGTCGCATGGCAAGTACGAGGAGGACTGGGGCGTCACGCGCACGCTGCAGAAGCGACACTGCGGCGACAGACAGCCCAGACCACCTCGCTGGCACGACGCGTCCAAGACCGCCGCGAGACCGGCAGCCGCGTCGCCCGGAGACACAAACTGCCAGCACACGTCCGCTGTCGTCACCGTGGTGGTCGTCGCTGTGGTGGTCGTCGCCGTGGTGACTGTGGCTGGTGTGGTCGTCATCGTCGTGGCCGTGGCCGGTGTGGTCGGTGAACAGGCCAGAAACGAGCTCGACTGGCGCGTGTCTCGCGTTTTGCAGTAGCGACACTGCAGTGAGAAGCAGCCCAGTCCACCAAACTGGCAGCTCGCGTCGGGCTGCGCGCTGATGCCAGCGTCCACGTCGCCCTGCGCCACGAGACGCTGGCACGTGGATGGCACGACTGAGCTCGCCGGCACCTGTGCTGTGGCAGGTGCACTCGTGGCAGCGGTGGCCGATGCTTTGGTCGTGGCAGTTCCAGTGAACGACGTGAGCGACGAGCAGCTCAGGAAGTTGGCCGATTGCGTGGTATCCCGCGTCTTGCAGTAGCGGCAGGCGTCGTTGATGCACCCGCGTCCGTTAACACCGCCGCCGTTGACGCAGCTCGCGTCCTGGATCACCTCGACGCCTGCAGCCGAGTTGCCGATCGACGCGTATTGCGAGCACACACCCGTTGTCGAGACCGTCAATGGCGCCGACGCCGCAACGGAAGTAGAAGGAGGGGGAGAAGAAGAAGGAGAAGAAGACGCCACGGCGACTGTCGACGTGAACGACGAGCAAGTCAAGTAGTTGGCCGACTGCGTCGTGTCGCGCGTCTTGCAGAAGCGGCACGCATCGTTGATGCAGCCTTGGCCCGTGACGCCGCCGCCGTTGGCACAGGTCGTGTCCTGGATCACCTCGACGCCCACGGCCGAGTTGCCCACCGACGCGAACGCGGCGCACACGCCGGCGGCGCTGGGCGCGGGCGCGACGTAGTTGGGGTCGTACGGACAGCCCGGGAACGGCACCTTGGCGGCGCTGAACGAAAGCTTGCAGTACCGGCAGGTGTTGCTGAAGCAGCCGACGCCGACGCACGGCGACTCGGAGTACGCGAGCACGCCCATCTTGGCGTTGCCCTCGTCGATGGCGTCCAGGCACGGGTCGCGCACCTTGCACCAGTCCATGTTGGTGGAACGGTCAAACCCGGCCGACTCGAACGGGAAGTTCTGGCGGCGCCAGTCGCTCCTGTCGTCCGTGACCGCGACGAGCGGCAGGATCGCCCCCATCTGCGCGTCCGACACACCCAGCGAGCTGATGCCGGCCACCGAGGCCTTGATCTCCACGGTCAGGCAGCCCTGCGGCGCACAAGACGCGCTCGGCGCGTCGGGACCGGCGCGCTCCTGCACCGTGATCGCCAGCAGCCCCTTCGCGGCGTCGAAGTAGAAGCAGTTTACACTCGCGGACGCGTCTCCAAGGCTCGCGGCCTGGCGGAGCGCCCTGCCGTCCTGGTCCACGACCGAGTTCACCACGCTGCCCGCCGGGTACGCGATCGCCAGTCTCATCACGTCGCCCGCGGTCGTGTACGAGAACCGCAGGCGCAGCTGCGCGGGCGTGCGGCGCTCAAACTGCAGCGAGTAGCTCGCCCCGGGCGACACGATCGGGTGGTACAGCCAGCCGCTGGACGCCGGGATGTACTGACCCGAGAACGCGAGGCTGGGTGGCTTGGTCGTGGCACTTTCGGCATTGTTGCGGTACAGGCGCATTTTACCGTAGTACGTCGGGTCCACGGTCGTGTCGACGTTGATCACGTCCAGGTTGACGTACCGCTGCGGGCACGCGAGCCCGAAGGCCGCGCTGCGAGCACAGTTGGGCGCCATGTACAAGTCCCAGTCGGGCAGCAGCGTCGAGCCAGCGCGGCCCGAAATGGCGCCGAGCTTGTCGACCATCGAGGTCGAGCGCCCACCGTCGGCCTCACGGTCACTCACGAAGAACTTGACGTCGGTCTGCTCGAAGACGACGTCGTTGGTGACGATGGCCGTGGACATGAGGAACGCATTGAACGCGCGCACGCCGATCGCCGGGTTGGTCACGTTCAGGCACGGCTGCGAGTACCAGAGGCGGAAGGTCGAGTTGGAGATGTACATGGGCCCGTCGTAGAGCTTGATGGCCATGCGCGCGTCGTCGGCGCGCTCCACGGCGCTGTCGGACCGGTTCTCGAGGTAGTTGACGAACTGCCAGCGGCTCGCGACCAGGTTCCCGCGGTTGGCCGTGCTGCCGACGAACAGCGAGTTGGTCACGTACGTCTCCACGGGCTCGGTGGACGTGTCGCCGCGCGACAGGATCTGGATGCCTTCGGTGACGTCGCCCACGACCCAGCGGTCCAGCACGATGCGGTAGCTGCGGAACCAGCCGCCCTGGCGGCTGTGGTGCACGCGGAACTCACTCACCACGGGCATCTCGGCGGGCGTGTACATGTACGGCGGCGAGTAGATTTGCTGCGGGTAGTCGAGCATGTCGAGGTCCGGGCTGTCGAACTTGAAGCCGACCTCGACCGAGTGCACGGCGTTGCGGCGCATGTCGCCGAGCGCGACCTTGAACGGGTGCACGCCGGCGTACTTGCCCGTGAGGAAGCTAAGCCCCTTGACCTCGAGCCGCGTGTCGAGCCAGAACCCTGCGCCCTCGACGCCCGCAACCACGTTGTCGGTGATCGTGTTGTCCGGGTTGGTGATGTAGAACGCGCTGAGCGCCACCTGCGAGTCCGACCCGAGCCGCACGTGCGTGAGCTTCTCGGTCACCAGCGCCACGAGGTTCTCGCGGATCACGTTGCCCGTCTCGGCACCGTCCTCGAGCATGAACGCGTGGCCGGTGATGTTGAACGCGACGTTGCGCTCGAGCGTGACGCCCTGCGTGCCGTGGATCGCGACGGCGCGGAAATTGGTGTCGTGGATCGCGTTCCCGCGCAGGAACGTGTCGCGCGGCACCTGCCCGCACAGGTGGAAGTGCAGCGGGTACCGCCCGAGCTGGTCGCCCTGCCCAAAGTTGTGCAGCTCCACGCCCTCGACCTGGACCGTGCGGAAGTTTTCGAGGAAGATCATGTGGCCGCCCACCTCGGGGCTCGCGTCCGTTACCGTACCGTCGCCCTGTTCCTGGCACGCGCGGAACGCGATGTTGCGCGTGAGCAGCCCGACCTCGGCGCGCTCGTCCACGCCCTCGGTCACGCGCCCGTAGTGCATGAACCGCAGCGGCTGGTCGATCTGTACGCAGCTCGGCGTGATGCCGACGATCGTGCGTTTCTCGGCCTGGTGCGGGTCGAAGTCGGTGGACGGGATCACGATCTCGTCGCCGACCTCCCAGCCGCTGGGCAGGTCCAGCGCCAGGCACGACTCGCCGGCCTGCGCGGTCTCGCGCAGCCGCGTCCAGCTCTGCTGCACGCCCTTGGCGCCGAAGAGCGCGAGCGTGCTGTTCTCGCGCACGACGACGGCCTTGCGGCGAATGTCCGCGGCGGGGAACGGCGAGTCGCACGCGAGCTCGAAGACGGCTTTCTTGGCGTACGGCTTGTCGCGCGCGCCGACGCGGAACGTGCCGCCCGAGACGTCGATCGAGCCCACGCGCAGGTACGAGTCGAAGGCCGGGTCCACCACGAGCTGCGCGCCTGCGGACACGAGCAGCAGGCCGTCGACCGAGTTACTGCCGCGCAGCACGAGCATGTCGCCGCTTGGGATGACGAAGTCGCCGCTCTCAATGTGGTTCTGCCAGTACACGACGGCGCCAGCGACGCGCGCGACCTGTGAGGCCAGCGCGAGCGCCGCCGCGAACGCTGAGACTGCGAGCTTCATGGTGGGCGAGTCACGTGGAGGGCTCTGCTGTTGTAGCGTGGAGCGGCTCGCTCACCGGCGTGGTCTTGCTGCGTGCCGGTCAAGTTTCACAGTGGCCAAGGACATCCAATGCGAAGGTCATGGCCGTTCCAACGTCTCTAGAGGCTGCGTGGGGGATGTGGGATGGGATGCTGGAGAGTAACGGATCTCAAGCGACACACCTTCGGTGCGTGTGATGCGAAAGGCTCGGTTCCTGATAACCTACGTACGCGAGGAGGCTCGGTGGTGCTGACTTAGCCGTCGTCTTAGATGGGCGTCATGGGACCCAAATGGCTTTACGAGAGAACAGCGAAGGAACGGTCGCCGAAGCGTCCTCACGCGACC